>JAXQQM020086633.1:0-217757 GCA_034641835.2 Pinus albicaulis | reverse complement strand
TTCGAATTTGATGTTAATTTTCTTGCTTACCTTGCCTCAGGAGATAATCTGTGTTTTTTATTATCTTTCTCTGTTCAAGCTGTTCTTTGCCCCATGCAGCCCAGAAAACCCAAACATTTATTAAAAACCCTTTTTATATCAGTTTACTAGCCTAAAATTAGCATTCCTTATCGGTCATCTCAGCCCCTTGAAGATCCTTTTGCCGAGATAGACCCGGAGAGAGCCCTCTCCTATCCTCGTAGGGCTAGCTACGAGGCTAAGGTTGGTTTGATGTTGCCTCGAGTTTTTCCTTCTTCAGCCTGAGGCAGATTTGAGCGCTAACATATACCTAAGGCCGTTAAGAAAAAAAATGATTTGAACACACGCCCACAAAATATAAGAGATAAACCACACATAAACAATATTCTTCCAAACTAAAAACACTAGCTAGTGATGAAATCCAACGTCGAATAATTTTAATGTGGAAAACTTGGCGGTTGGAACAGTTACCTCGATAGCCTGCTTATTGAACAGTCTGGTGCAAGTCCCTCCACTTATGCCATCTCGAAGTGAAGAGTACCCTCTAGAAATTCCAAGTGAGTCTAGCCAACTTCTGATCCAGGTATAGTGGGACCTTCCCTCCACTGTCACCTTGGGAAAAATCCTGAATATTATGGTCACTAAGGTCACCAACAGAAAAAAATGTACCTGGGGGAATAGGCTATGATCCGATATACACGCAAGGGCATAGTATCAAGATCAATCCCTTTGAAGGCCCCTCAACATGGAAAATCCAAGGTTTGCTGATAAGTGACCCCATGCTCCTCGACAATGTTTAATCCAAGTTTTACCGTTTATATTATGTGCACATCTTCTATCTTTGCCAATGAGATAGGTATGATTACCTCAATGGCTCTGACATGATCTTGTGCTTGACTCTTTTAAGAAGAGCTTCCCAGAGTACAAATGAAACAATTGGATTTTCCTACCGAAAGATTCTACTTGTTTGTTTAAACTGTTTTGGAAATTTTATTACAACCTATTCCAAAACACTGGCCTAAGATATGTTGGTGGAATGAGCCCTAGAAAATGTAAAATATCTAGATTGATTTTAAATAAGATTTGTATTAACTTTGGCTGTTACTTAACACAAAGCATATATTGGAGTTGAAACTTTAATGATGTTTGTGATCCCACTGAAAATACTCTAAATGCATCTATATGAGGAGTGCAATTCTTTCTTTTCAATGAATATTATTTAAGGGAAAGTTGAGAGATTTTATCAATTTCCAAAACACAAACTCTTTCATTCATAAAAAAAATCATTTTTGAAAAGAAGACAATTTCATGAAGAACTAAATTTGCAAGAATGATCAATTTCTCTTTTTAAATAAAATTCCTTGAGTCAATCAAATCAAAAACTACAAATCAATAAATAATCAATTCCCGGAAGAAAACATTTTCAAAAAAAACTCTAAAAGCATAAATTTCAAAATCAAAACAAAATTCTAATTCTGAAGTCTATCTAAAATGTTTGAGGATGATTTCTCCTAATTGTGATTATATTAAGAAAATTTCTACTTATCTCAGCAAAAATGAAAACATCCAAAAGTGCTTTGGTGTTAAATTAGGCTTCAGTAAGCTATAATCTCTTCCAGGTTTGAAAATGAAAAGTGAAATTTTTTTCTTAAAAGTAAGGTTTGCAATGATCCTAATGGCTCAAAAAAAACAAAATCATAATACCAATAAGATGAGGCAAATTAAGGTATATTTTGCATAGAGCAGCAATAAAATAGTGAAAACACTCACTTATAAAATGTAAACAAGATGATAAATCACACAAAACCCAAAATTTTTGAAAAGAAGTTCTCACAAAAGATTTGAAAACTAAGATGGATTAGGGCAAACAAAAAGAATCATGTTATCTGGCTCTAAAAAAGAGAAATTTATTTTTTTTCTAAAATTTCCAGGGGGTGCGCAGCTTATAGTGGAATACAGTGCGCATGTGCATTGAATTGAGCTAAAAGTTGCCCAGGTTTCCACACTATTTTCTGACTAAAACCGCACAAGAAATGAAAAACTTAGTAAAAAATAAATAACAAGATATTTTTTCCAGTGATTCTTAAAATTTATCTACCCAACTAGACTCAAAGAAGTCAAAATCAGAAAACTTAAAATTCAAACTGAATACAAACAAAGAAAACTAAGGTCTAGATCCTCAGTATGGTTGCCATTTTGTTATGTGGATTAATCCCTCTTGTGGACAAGAAAGATATCCCCAGTACTTAGCGAGTAACTAGAAACAAATATCCATTTGAAAACCTTTTCCTCTATATTAATTACATTCCAAGATTATAATAGTAAAGTAGAGAGGACATGCCCCTACCTTGAAATCCAAACGTTTGATGTAGCCTTTTGTCCCGTCGCTCCAAAGTGGTCTCTCCAATGAGTAGAACCTACAATCAAAGACAAGACAAAGAATCAAAGCATCTGCAACATATAATAATAAAAAAATTCTAATCCAACTTAGTGATCAAGGAGTCTATGCATTGAAATTATTCTAATAATCATAGAAACAAAGAAAAGAGAAAAAGAGATCCATATGTATTATCTTGAATAAAAAGAGTAATCTTATAGCTTTATGCCTTGATGTTGTACAAATTTCTCCTAGAGTGTTGAATAATCGTTCTCCTTCAATCTGATAAGCCTTCTTCTCTGAATACCAGCATGGATTTATAGACACAAGGGTGTGATCATTATTATGCCAACAACAATTCACTAGTGTGGAAATTATGCACTCTTATGAACTCTCTTCAACTTGTAAACTGAATAGATTAGTCTCTAATTATATTGGTATCTACCCTTCAACCTGAAACTTGAGCTCAATTTATAGGGAAATGGATGTAGTTTTCATTTCCATGAAGAGGGGGATGGATTCCTCTCATGAAGGGATTTGAGCTCCATGGACCAAGGGATAAGCTCCATGAGTGTAGGGATAAAGCTCAAACTGTTTGCGACTCTAGAAGCTTCTAGTTGGGAGAATATTTGACCAATTATTCGACCAACTAAGCTTCTAGAATTTACTTTTTTCTTTTATTTGATTTTCACGGGGGTGTGTAGGTAATAGTGGCAAAAAGAGTGGGAGTTGGAACAGTTTATGGATAGAATAGTAGTAGAATAGTGGGAAAGGCTATAAAAACCGCGCAAGTAGACTTTTAAGGGTTTTACAGAGATTTTCTCCAATTCTAAGGCTTGATTCAGGAACATTGGTGTTTTTGACCTCTAAGGGAACATGATATGGATGGTGATAGAACCATATGAATAGTCAAATGTCATGGTGACAAAATGACATGTAACACTTCCAAGGAAACCGCACCCTAGAAAGAGACAAACCCTCTCCAAACTTGACCCCTTGCCTTCCTAATTCGCTGCATCAATCACTTATCCAAATCACAGAGGTATTCCTTTGATGTGAATGCTCCTTAGTATGTGTTATTAAGGCCTCTCACATGAGCTTAATTTATAGTGTTCTCAATGGCTCCAACACATGCCACTGGGGGGCTTATACAATTGCCATTAAAACTCTAATAGCTAGGCCAACTTGACTCCATATACAAGCCCAAAAGAGACATTCAAAAATTCACATCTTAACTTCTACAACCCTTATTTCGACTATTTTCATTGCGTCTGGTTTTTCTTGGCGTCCTATATCATCTCCATCCATCACATGTATAAATATATCCATGGTTTTAGCCCCAACATCGATGGGTACAAAACTCCAAGCTTGGGTTTCAAGCCCACAAAGCCCTATTGTGGTACTCCAACCTCCAAACCTAGAACCCTAGGACTTGGAGTACCTCCCAAGCTATAAAAAATAAACACTCCCTCTTATTGAGGGAGGTATTTCCAAGACTAGGAAGTAACCATCATCATTTGGTGACATTAGCTTCTTTGGCATCCATCACTGCGATATGCTCGATAGAATGAACACTACAATCTCGATAGTTCCTCTGCCTCATCATATATGAACCTGGAGATCCCAAACCTCCATATTTTTTCTCCCTATGAGGCTATAATCCCTCTTAACCTACATTATTTCCACTGGATTAGTCTTGCAAGCACTCATCCTCCTGCATCAAATACCCCTTATGTAAATACCTCCAATCTCGGGTATGCAACATCATGATCTGATGAAGAATCTAGACTGAAATTATATAGTCCATTACCTGAAGCCATCTCGATAATGTTGACCTTATGCAAGCCAAAGAAACCATTGAGTTGTCTCAACCATCAATGGTAAGTCAACAAAATTCCATGATAAACAATCTACCCTACAACAAACTTTTGTTCACCAAGAACTCCCAATGAATCTCATTTCCAATCCATTCAATACCACATCTCAATATCTTCAGGTGAACCCTATAATCCATGATCTAAACACCCACAAATCCCTCTGAGTTGATTCATTGTGCACACTCTGATTCATTTTCCCTCAAAGTAGCTCAGACAAGATATTATACCATGTTAATTTTCCATGATTTTGGTGTCTATGATAGAATCTTAAGTCACTCATGCTACCAAACCAATAATCACAACAGAGCTACTTTGCATAGAAGAATATAAACGATAGTAATTCTACTAGTGTAGAAAATATAAACAAATTTTATACAATTTTGTACTATAACGCAACTTTGTTATATTAATCAATCTAAATAATACAATAGTCTATGGCTCCCGTACTAGGGATAATGACCCTCATACATCCACTAGTACAAGAATACAAAACTAGGACTTGGTTTCATTCCATTGACAACCAATATACCCTAAAAAATGATACTCTGACCATCTAGTTGTAGTGCACTCTCTCAGCTCATCTCAGTTGTACCATGTACTTGCCTAGTCATTAGGGGAATTTTGAGGTCTAAAATGGGCCTCCTAAGAAAAATGTACAACAAAAATAAACTTTATAACAACCAATAGGATTCAATATGATGATGTCAACCATGGGGGATGATTCACCATTTTTTAAATAAAAAGGTACAGATATTAAAAAATAATAAAATGATAAAACTACTTTTTCAAGTCGTATTTTCAACTTATCTCCCAAAATTTTTACTCAAATTTCAAGTGGGAGTACTCGTTGGATGAAAAATTTAATTCCTCATCCAAGGAGTACCCATGGTGCATACTTTCGATGAACTCTACTACACGAAAAATGAGAAATACATAAAAAACATGATTGTAATCACGTTTTTTTATGTATTTCTCATTTTTCGTGTAGTAGGACCCATCGAAAGTATGCAACATGGGTACTCCTTGGATGATGAATTAAATTCTGAATCCAACGAGTACACCCACTCGAAATTTGAGTAAAAACTTTGGGAGATAAGTTGAAAATATGAATTGAAAAAGTAGTTTTTTCATTTTTCCCTCTAAAATTTGATGATGCCATCAAATCTTATTTGATTTTTTCCACTAATATTTTATAATTTCCTTAGGAGGCCCATTTTAGACCTCAAAATTCCCCTAATGCCTTCGACTCAAAATATGCAGCGTCTGCCTCTATCAATGATCCAAGTCCATATGGCCACTTAATCTTGGCTATCCAATATACTCATTATTTTTCCTTAGCCCATAAAGGGAAAAAACCATTAATACTCCTGTTCAGTTGGTCACAGCTTCTTTTGTGAATAACACATAACTTCCCATTAATGATCCTTAGCTACTCAAGGAATTCAGTGCACTATAGTCTTCCTTCCTGATTTAATGAAGACTAACATAGGGCACAAAGTGCTATAACCTATCGCCATCAAATTTCCCTTCTCCAATGAAAAACACAGGCAACATCAAACTGCTCCTTAGGCTAATCAAACCTATGTTCTCCACTTACTACCTCTACTTGGATTACACTTGGTCTACTCTCACGTTTCCCTCCAATAGACCACGAGTGACCAATCCTTGTTGTAGCATATGCTCCTAGTTATGGAATTCAACCACTTAGGAAACCATTCCTCTTGGCTTCCAACAAGCTTCATCACTAAGTCCTCTCCTATGACACTCATCCTCTAACATCCAATCATCAAACAAGATGGCATCTACAACTCCTTGTTTCTACCACTTTTCCCTCAATTTTTGTGAATTCACATTTTGGTTAGGGCATCATAACAACCTAAAATCCCTACTCCAATTACTAGTGTCCTTTTCCAAACTTGCTTCCTACCTGCACTAGCCTTCTAGCTATCCTTATGCACTATTACAGCCTCAAGACACCACTTCAAGGCTCCTACAATACCACAAAAGGCTACAACAAGGTTTCGACCCTCATAGAAGAGGAAACCATCTATTTTTGGGTTGTGGCCTACCTCAAAATTTTGAGGCTATGGAAAAGGTACCTTCCTATCCCTCTCAACCCACACAAATGATATTACAATATTTTTGTTCCTACAACACCTTACTGCACCCCTAAACAGATACACCAGCATCAATTTTATGCACAAAAAATACCCTTAAACATACCTTTAACAAAAAACTAGGGTTTTTAGTGAGCTCACACTCCAATCTGTCTAAGACATGTCCTCAAACCTTCTTTTTAGGCTACCTTGGACCTATGGCCAAGAAGCTAGGGAAACCACACCCTAGAAAGATAGAAATTCTCTCCAAACTCGGCCCCTTACCTTCCTAATTCGTTGCCTCAGTCGTTTCTCCAAATCGTAAAGGTATTATTTTGATGTGAATGATCCTTAACGTTTGTTAGAAAGACCTGTCACATGACCTTAATTTATAGTGTTCTCAAGGGCTCCAACACATGCCCTTGATGGGGTTATACAATTGTCATTATGTCTTTAACAACTAGGCCGGCTTGACTCCTTCAAAGACAAGCCCACACACGACATTCAAAAATTCATATCTCAACTTCGACATCTCGAATTTCGATGTTTTTCATTGTCTAGATTTTCTCGATGTCCTCTATCATCTCCATCCATGACATGTAGAAATATCTCCATGGTTTTGGCCCCAATATTGATGGGTAAAAAACCCTAAGCTTTGGTTTCAAGCCCAAAAATCCCAATTGTGCTGCTCCAACCTCCAAACCTTGAACCCCAGGGCTTGGAGTACCCCCCAAGCTATCAAAAATCAACAATGAATATATCTTTGTGTGGTTTTCCCCACTACAGTTTTCCACTATAGATCGATTCTTTGATATATGGCCCATGGGTGCATGCTTGTGTTTATCTCTCTCGTGCAAATGTAAAATTCAATAAAAACTAGAGATGCAATAGTAGTCATCATCCTAATGAGTGTATTGAACCTAATGTTGAGATTTGAGTATATGTTCCTATAAAAAAGTGAATAGGCTTGTGCCATAGTACTAGCCAAAATTTTACTATGCCATGCATGTAATTTTTCCAACACGAAGAAAACATATCATAACTAGAAAATGCATACAAACAAATAAAATAAACTTGTATACTTTTTTTTGCGTTGAAAAAAAAATAATATTCACCAACAGTTGTCAACATATGACAAAAATTCATGCCTCAATCTCATTTTGTATAAGTTTAATAACTTCAAGAACCCAAGATAATAACCCAATAATTGATTTTGAACATTATTTATATGTGATGTATAAAAACTTAACAAGTGATGTATTTTCTTAGTGAAAATAGTAACATGACATGTTAGTTTGACTCATAGGACTTAACAAATTAATAAAAAAATTCCATGACCTTGACTCCTAATGTTGATGCAGTCTATTGACTAGTATTCTAATCTTAGTGGACCTCCTATATCCTATAGCTTGTTAAGACCTCGGTTTTGGCTTATACCTATGCTCATTATTGTAATATAACAAGGTTACAAACAACACCTTGGTTGACATGGTGAGCATGCTATGATAAGATGTTTGAATTTAACACTTTATGAAAGTGATACATTACTATTAACTTGACAATTCGACTTATTGTACAATGGCCTTGACATATTAAACTTGACATAGAAACAGTGACTTGAAGACAACAACTAACTTAACGTAGTGACCTTATGAGTTGTAAAAGTAGTTTCTGAGTATAGATATGCACACATTACAATGTCTTAGACAATGGTACATTGACATGGTATTCTGTTAATGTCACAACCATAGTGCATGAAGCAACAACACCTTTGGACTATGTTGTAATATAGAATATTCAGCTATGCAAATATGAATTTATAGACCTAAATTTGATGCCTTACCATGAAAATTACTATGATCAGTTGATTTCTTTGAATTAACTCATTTTACTATTACATTGACAAGTAATGTAATGGGAGAACAAGTGAAATAGTCCCACTTTGTAAAATATGTGAGTTGAATACTGTAATATTCCAAATCTGGAACAACTCATGAATCATGCAGTTAAAATGCATTTCCAACAACAAATGCAATAAAACAGTAAAATGGACTCTTGGATCTCATATATTAGTCAATATACAACCTAAATCCAAGAATAGAGCTGAAACAAAGCAAACTAGGTGGGTTAAACAGATCTCCCACACCTAGGATTGCCAAAAATTTCTAAAACCCCAAGACTGCTCAAGGGACTGCACAGTCTAAGAGAGGGTTTACACATAAAATCATAGGAGAAAAATATATCTACTCATTTATTGATGAATAATGCTAAAGAACAGAGATCTAGTCTCCATATACAAAATACAAAAGAAATCAGCAAGGGTTTCTTGTCAAACACTTTGCATACAAATGTGATATTCAGTAATTTACTGAATCACCAATGCAACACTGAAGCACTAACTGTAAAAGGCTGAAATATGTGTGATCTGATGTATATCCCTCAAATGCTTCCTCCCATGAAAGGATGAACCTCTCAATCACAAGGAAACTTAGCAACAGAGCCACCAAACCATGCAATGAACACTACCTCCAAAATAACACATTCCCTAGCAGAAACAACGTTGGGAATGTATGTGAAATGTGTTTTCTGACACCATATATCTGAAATAATCTCTGGAGCTCTCCAAACAGTTCTCTCAAGTGAAGGAAATCTTCCTCCAATAAGAAACTAGCTCAGAAACTAGGATTCCAATCCCTTCCACTGCTGCACCCAACAACACTGCACAATCTCTGGAAAAAACTGCGCTGATAAAGATGGTTGAAGCTTGGACTAAAAACCTGATGTGGAATGATGAATTCAAACTCTCCCAAAGAGGCTCCTCAAAGGAAATAGGTGGTATTACCGCTCGAGAACACCCAGTGCTAAACAACACTTTAACTCTACTAAGCAGCAAAGCAACAACAAGTCTTGGCAGACAAGAATAATAATCTAAGACATGAAGAATAATGCTGCCATCCCCTTCCTTATATAAAACATGATTTTTCTTGCCCTTGGTCCCACTCAATTAGTTCATCTCTATCCAAAGATACATCTCCCTCCAAAATTGTGTTATTCCTCCTTGGATTCCTCCTCCACTAAAACTGCGTTGTTAACTTGGTCAAAGCAGCTTAATTTTAACCCTGTTCACACATGGAGGTGTTTTATTAGGCTTTATAGAGTGTCCCATTTCACATTTGGAGTATTTTATTCCTCCTTAGGAGACTTATGGGCTTTTCTCCACATTTATTCACCGGCTAGAGCTGCTGCTAACTCCAATGTTCCATTTAGCTTGGAGGCTAAAATTTTGGAACATTACAGTCCTCCCCTCAAAAATATTTTCTTGTTCTCAAGAAAATGCATAAGGAAAAAAAAATTTCTCCCCTCTCCCTCATGTAGCCTCTCATCAATATCCTCCATCACTGCATCAAGAGAATCTGCAAATAAACTATCATTCAATGCTTCCTCCCAAGTGCGCAAAACCAAAGTGTCTACATCAATCAAAGGTGGAAAGTGTGAATGGAACCCTGCTAGCTATCTCATGGTCTCCACAAAGTAGGAGTGATGATCATCATGGTGAATGAGTGCCTCCCTCACCCATGCTATCATCCAAATGAAGTGAGTCACCCTCCAACATGGCAACTCATGAAAAGTCTCCTCCACCTTGTGCTCCTGAAATGTAGGTGGGATGAATAAATGAAAATGATAGGCAAGAGAGCCTATCCCATGCTGTCCTCCTCTTCACTAATGATAAGTGTAGAGGGTATGCTGATCTCGGGCTGCAACATGATTGCCCTCTAATGGCAAGAAGAAGATTGAGTCTCCAAAGACTCTTTCTCCAAAATCATGAGACATGTCAACCCAAACCATTCCATCCAAGATGAATGGCACATCATCACCACTTGGCATCCAAATCAGAAAAATTTTGAAGGTTATGTGCAATTTTGGATGGTACCAAAGGTTCTCCAAGTGGATATTATGCAGTCTTCCCAACTGCTGTTCGAGAATGTCATGTGGCAAGTGGTTCTGCAACAAGTTACAAGCTGTATATGTTTTTCCTTCCAACATGGGGAAGTAAGCATCAATTTCTATCAGTTGTACATAGATAAAATAACAATACACTTGCCCAAATTCATGTATAGATGGGCTACTATCATCATAAACATTGGCCCTAAAGTGACCATGAAACCCAAAAATACTCTTTCTCTCTTGAAGAGCAATGCACTGTCAACACATGGTGAGAAAGTACAAATACTCCATGGAGTAATCAACAAGCACATAAATGTATTTCTTACCATGCATCATGTGTGAGCTGAAGGTGAGGTCCAAGAGTGAGCCCTCCCATAAGAATCCCCTCATAAAAATCTGCAATAGGAGAGGGTGCATACTCCCTTTGGAACACTCCATCAATAGAAACATGCTCTCAAGGGACAACGTTGTAGGCCTTAGTAGCAAGGCTCTTGTCACTCCATGACTTATCCCTTTGACATTCCACATGCCAAAGCCATCCACCATCATGTTGCTATGTGAGAAGATCTTCATCCGACATGGAAACCTCTCATAATCCTCCAATGCTGAAGGGTATCCTTCTTGCACCATGCATGTGCCTTTCTTCTTTCCGAAAATATCATGAAAAGTATGGGAAGAATTTTTCCCATACTCTACCAAGTGTAACCATAGCAACAACAATTTTTGTTGCTGCCTCATCTCTCACTCATACAAGTCATGAAGTGAGATCATGATGGTCAACTTGTATGATGCCCCATACCAACAAGTCTTCTGTTGCTCTATCATATGGGTGCCATGCCATCCAATTGGTTTCTCTCTCCATACAAAGATTCCCTTGAGAAAAAAACATCAACAATACATGGAAGCAAGATACAATAAAAAAAAGTTGCCAAATGACAACCAGAGAGTGAATCATGGTCCCTCTCATGGAACTAGCGTAGTGCATCCTCTACCTGCATCAAAATAAGAAATAACAAGTGCTTTACCGGCCACTTGTTTTCTGCCATAGTAATCTCATAAGATGGAAACCTGAAGTTACAATATGGTGTCAATGGTGCACACCAAGAAACATGCGGCTTCCCTGAAAAATCATCAAAAAGATAGCCAAGATCAATGCTACAAGTAGCTACAAGTACATCATCATACAATATGCAAGAAGAGATAATTCTTCTTATTACATCATGCTGCTCAAACAAGGAAAAGAAGTATAATACAAAATGTGAAATTATACCTCCTCCATCATGTACTTGAGGTCTTGAGATGAAATGGCTCAACTGGAAATTCTCCCTTACTCCCATTGAGTAGGAAGGTGGTTGTGACATCCTCTCTATCACCATCTAGGCTATGCATCTCTCCATATGCTGAAATATGTCATGTTGAATGCCCTCCCAAGTGAACTCCTCCATCAAATGGACATATGCATCAAAGTGCATAGAAGAGAAATCCTCATGTGTTGCATGTAGCAGCTTCTCCCTGAGACTATAAGATCTAGTCAAGAATATCCTTCCATAGGAATATATGACCACATAATCCACCATGTATCACTCATCTCCATCTGGGTCATCAAGAATCATGCATGCACTAAGATCCTTGGAGTACTCCACCAAAAGCTGAGACCTCCAATAAGGATCAATCCTCCTAAGAGACAACACTGGTGATCTAGCATGTGAAGCTGTCCTCATGCTGTTGCCTGCTACTTTTACATCCCCCATGCTAAATTTCTCCTCCAAGCTCTTCACCTCTCCAAAATCCAAGAGCAATGAATCCAAAGACAAGATGTCTTTCATCAATGATAGATCTGGTGGCCTCCCTGGTGGAATGCCTCCATGAACTGAGACATCAATGTAGAAATTTGAATAATTGATATATTATTCACTGAGATTCTCCTGATCACACACTATTTTAACTTCATGCACAATAGATAATCTCTTCTACCATTGATCATCACATGCGGAAATAAAATCAATTGCATGCATACATTAAAATCATAAACAATCACACATATGAAAACAGTATTTCATGGGAAAGCTTAAAGCTGAAAACCCCCAACTATCTGTATATTATATGTCATGGAGATCATGTAACAATCATAGTACAAAGCTCCTCACAAGCTCTCAGCACTACCTCCACTTGCTACACACTATCAAGCTAGATCTAGCAAAACACATTCTCCAACCTTTTGCCACTTGATAGCCAGCCTCTATTGCTACATGTTCAATGATATGGGATGGTCTCATTAAATAGATAAACGACCTGGCTTGAACTGTGCAATCCTCATTGACTTCTCCACTTATCTGTGTGTTGCAAATATCAACAGTATAGTCACAACTGATAGTTAACCTGCTCTTTCACCTATTTCTGCACTGGTCTCCACTGAAACTGTCCATGCACTGAAGTTAACTGATGCATTCTTTAGTTGATTTATGAGTTTATAATTAGTGAATTAATTAATAATTAATTCACACCACTCTCACTAATTGTATCAATTAGTTAAACTGAATACAAATAGTTGAACTATGTTTAGATTAGTTAAACTGAGTACAACTCCACTAACTTCCTTAATCAACTCCACCAAACTCTGTCACATGAGTTCTAACTGAAGTCTTCATGCAATAGCTCCACATAACCCTCAAGAATAGCGTAATTCCTTCTGTCAGCTCTTATGCCACATCTGTGCACTTAACTGAAGTGCTCCAAGAGAATAAGATAATGTTTAGAGTCCAAATATTATTAAGAGCTAATAATATTCGACATATCTATTTTTAGACTGGCAATCTAAAAATAGATTCTTCCCAGTATGTCTAAAAATAGAAGTCCATCTATTTTTTCCGACTTGACCAACCATCCACAAATAGCATCCTACAACTTATAAAACATGATTCATATGTCTAAAAATAGACATAGTCTAAAAATAGACTTTGCGCCAAAAATAGCCTGCGGGCCCACTTAGTGAAGGCGACTCCTTTCCACTAAGCTCATAATCTTGTTGCAATCTCAACACTCCCTCTAAACAAGATAAGGATTATCTGCAACCCCTATCCCGCCCTTGTGGTATTCGAATTTGCTCCTGGTGAGCGCCTTCGTCAAGATATCAGCATCCTGATCCTCCGTAGGAATGTATTAAAGTAACATGACCTTTCGCTGCACACAATCTTTGATATGATGATACCGGATGTCAATGTGTTTAGATCTATCATGAAATACTGGATTAACTGAGAGTTTGATGCGACTCTGATTATCACAATAAATCACAATAGGCTCTAAGTGTGAACCGAACAACCCGACCAGGCTCTTCCTCATCCATATAGCCTCGCATGCAGCCAAACTTGCTGCCATATACTCGGCCTCTGCTGAACTGAGTGCCACGGATCTTTGCTTCCTACTGTACCAAGAAACTGCTATTGACCCGATACTAAAAATCCCTCCAGATGTGCTCTTTCTGTCCGTTGGTCAACCTGCCCAATCTGCATCCGTGAAGCCACATAGCCTCACCTCATCTGACTGTCTGTACCATAATCCATATCCCGATGTGCCTCTGAGATAATGCAATACATGCTTGCCTGCCTTCCAGAAGATCTTGGTTGGCTTAACCATAGTTTGTGAAAGCTGGTTAAATGCATAGCATATGTCAGGCCGTGTATTGACCAGATACATAAGCGACCCCATCAACTGTCGATAAACAGTGGTGTCCACTACCTCTGCTGAAGTAGCATCCTCCTTCCTCCAAGCTCCAGGAAGAGGAGTATCAACAGGCTTGCATCCATGCATGTTGAACTTCTCCAGTATCTCCCAGGCATACTTACCCTGAGAAACAAATAGTCCACCACTGCGCTGCCAAATTTCCAATCCCAAGAAATAATGAAGGAGGCCCAAGTCCTTCATCTCAAACTCTTTTGCAAGATCATCCTTGCATGAGAGTATCAACAGCTCATCACCTGTCAAAATCAAATCATCTACATAAAGTACAATGATCATCAACTTACCCTCCACCACAATCTGGTATAGGTTAGGATCCGCCTCACTCTTGGAGAATCCAAGTCCGGTGAAATAACTGTCTATCCGTGTGTACCAAGCACGAGGTGCTTGTTTCAACCCATACAACGCTCTCTTGAGCCTGCACACATGCAACTCGCTGCTGAAGATCTCGAAACCTTCGGGCTGCTCGATGTACACCTCCTCCTCAATGACTTCGTTGAGGAACACAATCTTCACATCCATCTGATGAATGTGCCACCCCATCTGTGCTGAGAGAGAAAGAATCGTCCGTATGGAAGAATACCTTGCGACAGGTGCAAAGGTCTCCTCATAATCGATCCCCTCAATCTGTGAAAAGCCTCGGGAAACAAATCTTGCCTTGTACTTCTCCACACTCCCGTCAGCTACCTACTTCACTTTGTAGATCCATCTCGAACCCACCACTGATTTCCCTTCCGGCCTTGGGACAATCTCCCATGCACTGTTTCTGACAATCGAATCATACTCTTCCACCATGGCATCTACCCATGCGGGATCCTCCACACCTTCCTCGAAAGAGGATGGCTCTGTCACGATACACTTGCTCACAAGAGCCATGTATCCAGTATACCGGTCAGGTGACTGTCTCTGTCTGCGCTGTGATGTAGGTGCTCCTACAACCTTCTTTGCATCTTGAGCCAGTCGCTCAGCTTCTGTAGTGCGCTTCCGCCCTCTAATGGTTGGCGCTGCATGAGTGGTCTCTTCCACTCCATGAACCTCCTCTTGTGGCTGATCCACATCTTGAGGCTCATCCTTAGGAACTAATAGCTCCTCATCTACATGCAAGTGTGGCTCCCTCTCAAGCGAACACTTCATGGCTTTCTCCTCATGAAATTTGATATCCCATCGCACAACAGTCTTGCGACTGTCTGGAAAATACACACGATAGTTGTGGGGCATATCAATGTACCCCACAAATATCCCAACCTCTGCGGTCGGCTCCAGCTTCTTCCTGGCATCCTTCGTCACATGAATGTAAATAGGTTAACCAAAAATCCTCAAATGGGAAATATCGGGCCTCTTACTAGAAAACGCCTCCTCGGGTGTACTCATGCCAAGTATCCTGTGAGGACAACGGTTCTGCACATATACTGCAGTATTGCATGCCTCAGCCCACAAGTGTATGGGAAGGCCCTGATCATGCAACATCGCTCGTGCGACACCCATGATCGTTTTTTTCTTCCGCTCAGCAACCTGATTCTGTTGTGGGTTATAAGGTGCTATGAGCTCTCTTCGAATTCCTTCTACGCTGCAAAAGTCCTTGAACTCGCCAGAGATGAATTCACCACCATTTTTGCTCCTAAGAGCCTTCACCTGCTTCCCCGATTCTTTCTCAACCAGTGCCTTGAACTCACAGAACTTTGAGTATGTCTCGCTCTTCTTCTGCATGAAGAAGATCCAGCACTTTTGAGAAAAATCATCAACAAATATCACATAATACCTGTGCTTTGCTGTCGAAGCTACTGAGAAAAGTCCACACACGTCTATGTGAATTCTCTCAAGGATCGTCATGGCGCAACTATCCTTCTCGTGAAAGGTGGCTTTCACAAATTTTCCTAAGGTACATCCCTTGCACTGATCTGACTATCCAAGAGTACCCTTAGGAAGCCCAGTAGAAATCTACTGTAGTATCTTCAAAGCTCCATGGTGAAGGTGGCCCAATCTCCGGTGCCACAACTCACCATCATCCTGGCTCACCACTCCTTCTACCTTGCCTGCCATTGTTGTGCTGCCATCTCCCTGCAATTGATAAAGGTTCTGAACTCAAAACCCTATCCTCTGGGTCTCACCAGTTGCCTTACTGCGCAGGAAAGCCTTTCCCTCGCTAAAGACAACATCATATCCCTTGTCTTCAAACATCGCCACAGAGATAAGATTCTTCTTCAATCCTGGAACATGCATCACTTCCTTCAATCCGAAGGGTTTACCAGACTCCCTCTCAAAGGAAATGGTACTAATACCGGTCACACTGTATCTACCATCATCGCCCATCTCGATGTGCACTCCAAGATCTTTCTCATCCAGATCAGTAAACAAATCTCGATCTCCTGTCATGTGAAAAGATGCACCACTGTCAAGAAACCACACTGAACCCATCACACTTGAGACCAAGCATGTCATCATCAAAAAATCCAGCTCAAACTATGAGGCTAAGGCCTCTTCAGCTACAGTCCCAGCAGCCTGCTTATTTTTCTTCTTCTATGGACAATTTGTGGCGTAATGTCCGTGTTGGTGACACTGAAAGCACTTCACCTTGGACATTTCTTGCTTCTTTCTTTTCACACCGGATTGAGAAGCTTTCTTTCTCTTCCCCTTCTTTGCTTTGGCAGCTAAAGCGCAATTCTCTTCATCAGATGCCTTTGATGAAGATCCATCCCTGGTACTTCGCCTTATCTCCTCTTGCACAAGATCCAACCAAAGTCGCTCCCATCCGTGCAATTTCTCCTAACCATTGACAGAGTCCTGATAGGAGTGCCAACTCTTCAGAAGCCCAAGGAGAGCCAAGCTCACCAAGTCCTCATCATCAACAGTCACCCCCACACTTCCCAGCTCATCCCCGCATTGGACAAACTTCGTGAGGTACTTGGGCATACTGTCGCCTTTCTCCATATTTATGTTCCTGAGTTTATCCTTGAGCGCCAACTTCCTCTAGCCACTCTTGCTTTGGAATAAATCTGTCAAAGCTTTCCACATCAAGAATGGAGAAGCCTTACCATGAAGGCTAGATACTATGTGATCCTTCACACCTTCCAACTAAATCCTTCGACACTTTGCTGTCTTCTTTTGCCATGCGTCAAGTGTGGCAGCATCGCTAGAAGTAGGCTTTGTAATTTTTGCATCTATGAACTCCTTCAACCCATTGTCATCCAACACTGCCTCCATCCTGTCCTTCCATGCAATATAATTCGAGCTGCCCTCAAGGGCATACTCCAATCGCAATCCGTTGAAAGACATCTCAACTTTGACACAATAAAACACTCCTGCAAATTCGAATTCCACCAGTAGAAAAATCAACCACTTCAATGTTTTTCAATTGCTCCGATGATCAATATTGCTCTGATACCATGGTAGGAGAGATTTTTTATTATGCATGAAGCTAAAATAGTGTGTGATCAGGAGAATCTCGGTGAATAATATATCAGTTATTCAAATTTCTACATGTAGAAATTTGAATAACTGATATATTATTCACCGAGATTCTCCTGATCACACACTATTTTAGCTTCATGCACTCTTCTAAAATCTCTACTGCCGCTCGATCATCACATGTGTGGAAATAAAATCAATTGCATGCATACATTAAAAACACAAACAATCACACATATGAACACAATATTTAATGGGAAAGCTTAAAGCTAAAAACCCCAACTATTTGTATATTATATGTCATGGAGATCATGTAACAATCATAGTAAAAAATCTCCTCACAAGCTCTCATGCACACCCTCAATTGCTACACACTATCAAGCTAGATCTAGCAAAACACATGCTCCAATATTTTGCCACTTGATAGCCAGCCTCTATTGCATTTTCAATGCTATGGGATGGCTCCATTAAATAGATAAACCACCTGGCTTGAATTGAGCAATCCTCTGAGGCACCTACACCTATGTGTGTTGCAAATAGCAACGGTATAGTCACAAGCTGATAGTTAACTTTGCTCTTTCACCTATTTGAAACCACTTGAATGGTCTCCATTAGAAGCTTGTCCATGCAGAAGTTAAGTAAATTACATTCTAATTTAGTTGATTTATGAGTTTATAATTAGTGAATTAATTAATAATTAATTCACACCACTCTCACTAATTGTATCAATTAGTTAAACTAAATACAAATAGCTCAACTATGTTTAGATTAGTTAAACTGAACACAACTCCATTAACTTCCTCAATAAAATCCACCAAACTCTATCACATGAGTTCTAACTGAAGTCCATCATGTAATAGCTCAACTAAACCCTAGGAATAGTGTAATTCCTTCTGTCAGCTGCATGTGCCACATCCAGACATCAAACTAAAGTGCTCCAAGAGAATAAGATAATGTTTAGAGTCTAAATATTATTAAGAGCTAATAATATTCGAAATATCTATTTTTAGACTGGCAATCTAAAAATAGATTCCGCCCAGTATGTCTAAAAATAGAAGTCCATCTATTTTTCCTGAATTGACCAACCATCCATAAATAGCATCCTGAAACTCATATAACATGATCCATATGTCTAAAAATAAACATAGTCTAAAAATAGACTTTGCGCCAAAAATAGCCTGCGGGCCCATTTAGTGAAGGTGACTCCTTTCCACTAAGCTCATCATCTTGTTGCAATCTCAACACTCCCTCTCAACAAGATAAGGATTATCTGCAACCCCTATCCTACCCCTATGGTATTCGAATTTGCTCCTATTGAGCGCCTTCGTCAAGATATGAGCATCCTGATCCTCCGTAGGAATGTATGAAAGTAACATGACCTTTTGCTGCACAAAATCTCTGATATGATGATACCGGATGTCAATGTGTTTAGATCTATCATGAAATACTAGATTAACCGAGAGTTTGATGCAACTCTGATTATCACAATAAATCACAGTAGGCTCTAAGTGTGAACCGAATAACCTGACCATGATCTTCCTCATCCATATAGCCTCGCATGCAGCCAAAATCACTGCCATATACTCGGCCTATGCTGAACTAAGTGCCATGGATCTCTGCTTCCTGCTGTACCAAGAAACTGTTCTTGACCCGATACTGAAAATCCCTCCAGATGTGCTCTTTCTATCCATTGGGCTCCCTACCCAATCTGCATCTGTGAAGCCACACAGCTTCACTCCATCCGACTGTCTGTACCATAATCCATATCCCGATGTGCCTCTAAGATAACGCAATACATGCTTGCCTGCCTTCCAGAAGAGCTTGGTAGGCTTAACCATAGCTTGTGAGAGATGGTTAACAACATAGCATATGTTAGGTCGTGTATTGACCAGATACATAAGAAACCCCACCAATTGTCGATAAACAGTGGCATCCACTACCTCCACCGAAGTAACATCCTCCTTCCTCCAACCACCAGGAAGAGGAGTATCAACAGGCTTTCAGCCATGCATGTTGAACTTCTCCAGTATCTCCCGGGCATACTTACCCTAAGAAACAAACGGTCCATCACTGTGCTGCCAAATTTCCAATCCTAGGAAATAATGAAGGAGGCCCAAGTCCTTCATCTCGAACTCTTTTGCAAGATCATCCTTGCATGAGAGTATCAACAACTCATCACCTGTTAGAATCAAATCATCTACATAAAGTACAATGATCAGCAACTTACCCTCCACCACAATCTGGTATAGTTTAGGATCCGCCTCACTCTTGGAGAATCCAAGTCCGGTGAAATAACTGTCTATCCATGTGTACCAAGCACGAGGTGCTTGTTTCAACCCATACAATGCTCTCTTGAGCTTGCACACATGCGACTCGCTATTAAAGATCTCAAAACCTTCAGGCTGCTCTATGTACACCTCCTCCTCAATGACTCCGTTGAGGAACGCAGTATTCACATCCATCTAATGAATGTGCCACCCCATCTGCGTTGAGAGAGCAAGAATCGTCCGTATGGAAGAATACCTTGTGACAGGTGCAAAGGTCTCCTCATAATCAATCCCCTCAATCTGTGAAAGGCCTTGGGCAAAAAATCTTGCCTTGTACTTCTCCACACTCCCATCAGCTGCCTGCTTCACTTTGTAGATCTATCTCAAACCCACCACTAATTTCCCCTCCAGTCTCGGGACAATCTCCCATGCACTGTTTCTGACAATCGAATCATACTCTTCCACCATGGCATCTACCCATGCGGGGTCCCCCACAACTTCCTCAAAAGAGGATGGCTCTGTCACAATACACTTGCTCATAAGAGCCATGTATCCAGTATACCGGTCAGGTGATTGTCTCTATCTGCGCCATGTTGTAGGTGGTCCTACAACCTTCTCTGCATCTTGAGTCAGTCGCTCAGCTTCTATAGTGCACTTCCGCCCTCTGATGGTTGGCGCTACTTGAGTGGTCTCTTCCACTCCATGAACCTCCTCTTGTGGCTGATCCACATCCTGAGGCTCATCCTTAGGAACTAATAGCTCCTCATCTGCATGCAAGTGTGGCTCCCTCTCAAGCGAACACTTCATGGCTTTCTCCTCCTGAAATTTTATATCCCGTCGCACAACAGTCTTGCGACTATCTGGAAAATACACACGATAGTTGTGGGGCATATCAGTGTACCCCACAAATATCCCAACCTCAACAGTCGGCTCCAGCTTCTTCCTAGCATCCTTTATCACATGAATGTAAACAGGTGAACCAAAAATCCTCAAATGGGAAATATCAGGCCTCTTACCAGAAAATGCCTCCTCGCACTCATGCCAAGTATCCTGTGAGGACAACGGTTCTGCACATATACTGTAGTATTGCATGCCTCGGCCCACAAATGTATGGGAAGGCCCTGATCATGCAACATCACCCGTGCAGCACCCACGATCGTTCTGTTCTTCCGCTCAGCAACCCCGTTCTGCTATGGGTTATGAGGTGCTATGAGCTCTCCTTGAATTCCTTTACAAAAGCCCTTGAATTCACCAGAGATGAATTCACCACCATTGTCGCTCCTAAGAGCCTTCACCTACTTCCCCGATTCCTTCTCAACCAGTTCCTTGAACTCATAGAACTTTTAGTATGACTCGCTCTTCTTCTGCATGAAGAAGATCCAGCACTTCCGAGAAAAATCATCAACAAATATCACATAATACCTGTGATTTGTTGTCGAAGCTACTGAGAAAGGTCCACACACGTCTGTGTGAATTCTCTTAAGGATCATCGTGGCATGAGTATCCTTCTCATGAAATGTGGATTTCACAAATTTTCCCAAGGTACATCCCTTGCACTGATCTGACTGCGCAAGAGTACCCTTAGGAAGCCTAGTAGAAATCTGCTGCAGTATCTTCAAAGATCCATGGTGAAGGTGGCCCAATCTCTGGTGCCACAACTCGCCATCATCCCGGCTCACCACTCATTCTGCCTTGCATGCCATTTATGCGCAACCATCTACCTACAATTGATAAAGGTTCTGAACTCGAACCCCTATCCTCCAGGTCTCATCATCTGCCTTGCTGGGTAGGAAAGCCTTTCCCTCGCTAAAGACAACATCATATCCCTTGTCTTCTAACATCGCCACAGAGATAAGATTCTTCTTCAATCCTGGAACATGCATCACTTCCTTCAATACGAAGGGTTTACTAGACTCCCTCTCAAAGGAAATGGTACCAATACCGGTTTCACTATATCTACCATCATCGCCCATCTCGATGTGAACTCTAAGATCTTTCTCATCCAGATCAGTAAACAAATCTCGATCTCCTGTCATGTGAAAAGACACACCATTGTCCAGAAACCACACTGAACCCATCACACTTGAGACCAAGCATGCGATTAGCGAAAAATATAGCTCAAACTATGAGGCTAAGGCCTCTCCAGCTGTAGTCCCAGCAGACTGCTTATTTTTCTTCTTCTGCAGACAATTTGTGGTGTAATGTCCGTGTTGGTGACAGTGAAAGCACTTCACCTTGGACATGTCCTGCTTCTTGCCTTTCGCACCAGATTGAGAAGCTTTCTTGCTCTTCCCCTTCTTTGCTTTGGCAGCCAAAGTGAAATTCTCTTCATCAGATGCCTTTGATGAAGATCTGTCCCTGGTACTTTGCCTTAACTCCTCTTGCACAAGATCCGACCAAAGTCGCTCCCATTCTGGCAATTTCTCCCGACCATTGACAGAGTCTTGATAGGAGTGCCAACTCTTCGGAAGCCCAAGGAGAGCCAAGCTCACCAATTCCTCATCATCAACAGTCACCCCCACACTTCCCAGCTCATCCCTGCATTGGACAAACTTCGTGAGGTACTTGGGCATACTGTCGCCTTTCTCCATATTTATGTTTTTGAGTTTATCCTTGAGCGCCAACTTCCTCTGATCGCTCTTGCTTTGGAATAAATCTGTCAAAGCTTTCCACATCAAGAATGGAGAAGCCTTACCATGAAGGCTAGATACTATGTGATCCTTCACTCCCTCCAATAGAATCCTTCAACACTTTTTTGTCTTCTTTTTCCATGTGTCAAGTGCGGCAACATCACTAGAAGCAGGTTTTGGAATTTATGCATCTATGAATTCCTTCAA
The DNA here is from genome assembly GCA_034641835.2 of Pinus albicaulis. Lineage (NCBI taxonomy): Eukaryota > Viridiplantae > Streptophyta > Pinopsida > Pinales > Pinaceae > Pinus > Pinus albicaulis. The sequence goes on along the minus strand of JAXQQM020086633.1, from coordinate 195,200 downwards.
ACCATTGTCATCCAACACTGCCTCCATCCTGTCCTTCCATGCAATATAATTTGAGCTACCCTCAAGGGCATACTCCAATCACAATCCGTTGAAATACATCTCAACTTGGACACCAAGAAAACACTCCTGCAAATTCGAATTCCACCAGCACAAAACTCAACCGCTTCAATGTATTGCAATTGAACCAATGATCAATATAGCTCTGATACCATGTAGAAATTTGAATAACTGATATATTATTCACCGATATTCTCCTGATCACACACTATGTTAGCTTCATGCATAATACATAATCTCTTCTACCATTGATCATCACATGCGGAAATAAAATCAATTGCATGCATACATTAAAATCACAAACAATCACACATATGAACACAGTATTTAATGGGAAAGCTTAAAGCTGAAAACCCCAACTATCTGTATATTATATGTCATGGAGATCATGTAACAATCATAGTACAAAAGCTTCTCACAAGCTCTCATGCACACCCTTAATTGCTACACACTATCAAGCTAGATCTAGCAAAACACATGCTCCAATCTTTTGCCACTTGATAGCCAGCCTCTATTGCGTTTTCAATGCTATGGGATGGCTTCATTAAATAGATAAACCACCTGGCTTGTACTGCGCAATCCTCATGGGCTTCTCCACCTATCTGTGTGTTGCAAATAACAACTGTATAGTCACAACTGATAGTTAACCTGCTCTTTCACCTATTTCTGCATTGGTCTCCACTGAAACTGTCCATGCACTGAAGTTAACTGATGCATTCTTTAGTTGATTTATGAGTTTATAATTAGTGAATTAATTAATAATTAATTCACACCACTCTCACTAATTGTATCAATTAGTTAAATTGAATACAAATAGCTCAACTATGTTTAGATTAGTTAAATTGAACACAACTCCATTAACTTCCTCAATAAACTCCACCAAACTCTGTCACATGAGTTCTAACTGAAGTCCATCATGCAATAACTCAACTAAACCCTAGGAATAGCGTAATTCCTTCTGTCAGCTGCATGTGCCACATCCAAGGATCAAACTGAAGTGCTCCAAGAGAATAAGATAATTTTTAGAGTCTAAATATTATTAAGAGCTAATAATATTCGACATATCTATTTTTAGACTGGCAATCTAAAAATAGATTCCGCCCAGTATGTCTAAAAATAGAAGTCCATCTATTTTTCCGACTTGACCAACCATCCACAAATAGCATCCTGCAACTCATAGAACATGATCCATATGTCTAAAAATAGACTTTGCGCCAAAAATAGCCTGCGGGCCCACTTAGTGAAGGCGACTCCTTTCCACTAAGCTCATCATCTTGTTGCAATCTCAAGTATAAATTTGAATAACTGATATATTATTCATGATTCTCTGATCACACTGTTGCAACTGTTCACTGTCTAATCTCTTCTACCATTGATCATCACATGCGGAAATAAAATCAATTGCATGCATACATTAAAATCATAAACAATCACACATATGAACACAGTATTTCATGGGAAAGCTTAAAGCTGAAAACCCCCAACTATCTGTATATTATATGTCATGGAGATCATGTAACAATCATAGTACAAAGCTTCTCACAAGATCTCAGCACTACCTCCACTTGCCACACACTATCAAGCTAGATCTAGTAAAACACATGTTCCAACCTTTTGCCACTTGATAGCCAGCCTCTATTGCTACGTGTTCAATGCCATGGGATGGTATCATTAAATAGATAAACCACTTGGCTTGAACTGTGCAATCCTCATTGACTTCTCCACTTATCTGTGTGTTGCAAATAGCAACAGTATAGTCACAACTGATAGTTAACCTGCTCTTTCACCTATTTCTGCACTGGTCTCCAGTGAAACTATCCATGCACTAAAGTTAAATGATGCATTCTTTAGTTGATTAATGAGTTTATAATTAGTGAATTAATTAATAATTAATTCACACCACTCTCACTAATTGTATCAATTAGTTAAATTGAATACAAATAGTTCAACTATGTTTAGATTAGTTAAACTGAATACAACTCCACTAACTTCCTCAATCAACTCCACCAAACTCTGTCACATGAGTTCTAACTGAAGTATCCATGCAATAGCTCCACATAACCCTCGGGAATAGCGTAATTCCTTCTGTCAGCTCCTGTGCCACATCTGTGCACTTAACTGAAGTGCTCCAAGAGAATAAGATAATGTTTAGAGTCCAACTATTATTAAGAGCTAATAATATTCGACATATCTATTTTTAGACTGGCAATCTAAAAATAGATTATGCCCAGTATGTCTAAAAATAGAAGTCCATCTAGTTTTCCGACTTGACCAACCATCCACAAATAGCATCCTGCAACTTATAGAACATGATCCATATGTCTGAAAATAGACATAGTCTAAAAATAGACTTTACGCCAAAAATAGCCTACGGGCCCACTTAGTGAAGGCGACTCCTTTCCACTAAGCTCATCATGTTGCTGTAATCTCAACAATCAATGTCAAGAGTAGACTGCATATGATTGGGAAACCTTGCCTCTGCTCTCACTGTGCAAATCAATCTACCTCTTCCTTGCATTAGCTTTCTAAAATAGAGAAGGGTGTGTGCTTCTCATCAAATGATGCTGATCTTCCTCCCTACCTCCTCCTTCCAGCTGCAATGTTGCACAATCATGTTGCTCACTGATTATGCTTGGACCTCCATGTATGAGATCCTAGGGAACTTCTTGTAAGGATACAAGAATCCCTCCTATTGGAGCATGTGCTCCTCTTCTCTCTGCATGAGGCATTGGATGTGCTCTAGATGTGACAGCGTTGTTGCCCTCTTCTTCTTCATTTATGTGTGTAGGCAACATCTCCATAGTTGGATCCTCTTGTGAAAAGGAGATCCCCATGCCCTCTTGTTCAAGAATATGAACTGGAGGTTTTGCTTCTAGAGATATCAGCTCCTCCCATGGTTTTTTGAAATGGATTTTTCTCCATCACATGCAAGGGTTTTGTTTTCTTGAGTTTTCCTTGCTCATTTGTCTCAGGAAGTTTTTCACCAAACCTCTCCATCAATGTTTTTATGAATCTTGCATAAGAGAAAGTGTTGGCATTCTTTAAAGAACAAGATTCAAAAATCCACCATGCATGAGCCTTACCTTTGAAATGCAGCACTGCAACTCTGATGGCTTCTCCTTCGAAAATATGGTGCAACTGCAAATAGGAATCTAGATCCTTCACCCAGGCTCTAGCTGGACATGTAGGTGATCTGGAAAATGTAGATAGAAGAAATCTATTTTCATCCTGCTACTTGCTCTTCTCCACCTGGATATTTAAAAAATCTTGGAAATCAGTATGATCTCTAAACCTCTCAGTTTGAGACTCATACTCATGCAACAAATCACTAAGAGTTCTCCTCTTAGGCATTTTTCCTCCTCCCATCCATATCAAGATAGCTCTGGGCACTTGAATATGTTGTGAATCATCGAGTGCATCTACATGCTCACACTCACCATGTCTAAATCTAGATTCAGCTCTAGATTCAACCTCCTTCAGAGATCCCATCTCCAATCTCATTTTCTTCAGCTCTTCTTGAAAGCTTTGCATAGATTTTCGAAGAAGCTTTGTGAGCTTGTCCTCCTTTTTCCTTTTAGATACTGAAGCTTTTTGGCTTCTTTCCATCTCTACTTTCTCTAATAGCTAGATCTCACAGGCTGAGCTGGAGATCATGCTTTGATACCACTGTAATATTCCAAATCTGGAACAACTCATGAATCATGCAGTAAAAACACATTTCTAGAAAAAAATGCAATAAAATATTAAAATGGACTCTTGGATCCCATATATTAGTTAATATAAAACCTAAATCCAAGAAAAGAGCTGAAACAAAGCAAACTAGGTGGGTTAAATAAATCTCCCACACCTGGGATTGCAAAAAAGTGCTAAAACCCCAAAACTGTAAAATGTTGGAGTTGTTGCTCAAGGGACTGCACAGTACAAGAGAGGGTTTACACATAAAATCATAGGATAAAAATATATCTACTCATGTATTGATGAATAATGCTAAATAACAAAGATCTAGTCTCCTTATACAAAATACAAAAGAAACCGGCAAGGGTTTCTTGTCAAACACTCTGCATACAAATGTGATATTCAATAATTTACTGAATCACCAATGCAACACTGAAGCACATGAGTGTAAAAGGCTGAAATATGTCTGATCTGATTTATATCCCTCAAAGGCTTCCTCCCATGAAAGGATGAACCTCTCAATCACAAGGAAACTCAACAACGGAGCCACCAAACCATGCAATGAACATTGCCTTCAAAATAACGCATTCCCTAGTAGAAAAAATGATGGGAATGTATGAGAAATGTGTGGTCTGATACTACATATCTGAAATAAGCTTTGGATCTCTCCAAACAGGTCTCTCAAGTGAAGGAAATCTTCCTCCAATGAGAAACTAGCTCAGAAACCGGGATTCCAATCCCTTCCACTGCTGTAGCCAGCAACACTGCACAATCTCTAGCAAAAAATGCATTGATGAAGATGTTTGAATCTTGGCCTAAAAACCTGATGTGGAATTATGAATGAAAAATCTCCCAATGAGGCTCCTCAAAAGAAAGAGGTGGGATTCCCGCTCGGGAACACCCAGTGCTAAACAACACTGCAACTCTGCTAAGCAGCAAAGCAGCAACAAGTCTTGGCGGACAAGAATAATAATCTAAGACATGAAGAATAATGTTTCCATCCCCTTCCTTATATAAAACATGAGTTTTCTTGCCCTTGGCCCCACTCAATTAGGTCATCTCTATCCAAAGATACATCTCCCTCCAAAACTGTGTTATTCCTCCTTGGATTCTTCCTCCACTAAAACTGCACTGTTGACTTGGTCAAAGCAGCTTAATTTTAACCCTATTCACACATGGAGGTGTTTTATTAGGCTTTAAAGAGTGCCCCCTTTCACATTTGGAGTATTTTGTTCCTCGTTAGGAGACTTATCGGCTTTTCTCCCCATTTATTCACCGGCTAGAGCTACTGCTAACTCTAATGTTCCATTTAGCTTGGAGGCAAAAATTTTGGAACATTACAAATACCTCCACCTTGGGAATAATGGGAGTAAGGGGATTGAGTCCTTATTTCATAGTTATTGATCTAAAATGTGGAAAAAATAGATCGTTCTTTCTCTCTTTGGAAAAATTATTAACGAATCTTCATGCAACGTTGTTGCTTAGTTCATTACAGATGTCTTTATCACATAATATATTAACTGTAAAGAACTTGAAACAAAAGTTGCACAAATCAACAAGATAAAGAATACCGATGTTGATGATGGAGTTCACCCCTCCTAGGCTACGTCTCCGGGCCTTGCGCAAAAGGCTAGGACACTTGTTTTTTTCAGTGAAAAAGAGGAATGTTACATTTGCTGCCACAATTGCGGCTATTTCGTCATAATGGAAATACTCCTGTACAAAGAGTTCTCGCAACTTCACATGGAAATTATACCATTGAAATTTTAACATTACAACAAAACAAAATATTCTTAGCATGTTGACTTGGGCCTCTACTGAAAATAAGAAAACTTTAATATAAAGTTTATAACATACAATATACCTTAAACATATAACTTTGCAATGTTTTCCCATGTGCTTTAGGTATTTAGACTTAGTGTTAGGTTTTTAGTGCTAGGAATTAGGAGTTAGACTTAGGATTAATTCCTTAGGTCTATTACAAGTTTTTCTACCATGTATTTTAGCACTAGGCATAATGTTGTCACTACAATCATGACATTACCCTTGAACCTGTTAGCCACCTATAAATTTTTTGTCAAGCAAATAGGTGGCTAAATATTTTTCTGAGCCTTCAAGAGATACATTTCCTTTGAAAATCTCTCATTCTTGAAGCCTCTGTGTGTCCTTTTCCTTTGAAAAGGTCTTCACTATTGTTTCCATCAAAAAAGCCTCACTGTTTGTGAAAAAATAGTGCTCAAAGAAAGCCTCCGTCTACCCCCTTTATCCTTGAAAATTTTTTAATTTAACCCCTTTTTTCCTTTCTTAAAATTCCCCTAAAAATCCCCAAAATCACTTCCTAAGTCTTCTAAACCATCAAATTCCCCTTTTTAAACCATGTGAATCCCTTCATTTGGTGAAAAAATCCCTTTATTCCCCTACCAGAACCACTGTTTAGCCTTAAAAAATGTTGTTTTTAGGCCTAAAACTCACTTTCACGATATATTAGACCTAAGCTCCTTTTGGCTAAGCCCCTTAACCACTTCCCCACATATGACCCACGCCGATACCAGGCACTAAAGCCCTAGGCGCTAATCACAATCGGAAGATCGATGGTGAGCACATTTCTTTTGTTAGATGGAAAATTTCTGATGCGAGAATTCTTTGGTTTATTGGCCTCCGCCGAGATCTCCGCCATTGATCTCCTTAAATGATCCAACGACCAGCGCTAGTAGCGTTCACTACCAATCACAATCGAGAGTTTTTTATGTGCACTTTCCTTTCTTACTTGAAATTTCCCGATGTGATGAGGTTTTTGTTCTATTGACCGCGGGTGCAATATCCACCGTCGATCTATAAAGATCTAATGGTCTGTGCTAATCTCACACCATGCTCATAACAAATTCCATTCCCCCCCCACCCCACCCCGATTGAAAATTTACCATTGATCTCCTCCTGAGATCCAACAGTTGGCGTAAAATCACATCGCGCCAATCCAATGAATCCACCTTTCTTTCTCCCTGATTGGCCGACTCCCGATTGGATCCTGGCCATTGAATCCACAAGAACCAACAGCCAAGATTTTCTCTCTCACTGCCTGTGTGTCTCCTATTGACAACCCCTGATCCAATCATGACCGTCGATCTTTCGCCGATCCAATGGTCCACACGTAATCGCAAGTTGAAACCATCGGAGTTTTTGGCCCCTGCCATCCTCTAGTGCGATTAGATCTCATCCATCCATCCCATTTGATTCGACAACCCTCTTTTCTCCCGCTCATTCATTTAGCCCTTTTTCCTCCACCTCATCTTTAAATCTCCACCGTTGATTCCCTGAGATCCAACAGCTCCTATTCTTCCCATCCATTCACCTGCTCCTCTGCCTTCGCTTTCCCTCTTTAGATCTCAACCATTCATTCCATAGATCGGACGGCCCACATTCAAACCGCATTTGACTTGGCCCCTCACTTCCGACTCTGCATCTTTCCTTTATCGCACTGCTACCTCCACTGTCAGATCTCATCGCCCCACATCCAATGGTCAGGAAGCATATCATGTAGCTTTGGCGTCTGAGCTTTAACAGTTTGAAATCATGCGATATGGGCAGTTTTATTTTGCCACGTGTCAGGCGGCAAGCTATATCACGTCCTTTTGGGAAAATTTCAAAACCATGCTTTTGCTGTGCGAAAACAGTTGTTTTCTCCGAAAACCACTTCCCCTTTTTTCTGTCTCTGAAAGTCCATTATCCAATCCTGACCGTTGATCTGATCTCGATCAACGATTCATACTGCATCACGTCCCCAATTATGATTCTTTCATCGGGTTTCCACAGAGTTTCATCAAATTAATCTCCACTGTTGATCTCCTCCTGAGATCCAATGGTCCACAATCAATCACCCTCCGCCCATGCCGGTCCCACCATTCAAAGCCCATTTCATTTGATTTTCATCGATTTCCTTTGTATTTCGCCAAAGTGTAAATTTTTATGTTTTACATTAAAAAGTTTATTCATTCTGCCAGACCCTCTAAAGCCATTCCATCAGTGAATCTCCACCGTCAATCACTGCTACCTGATTTGATCAGAGGGTCTAGAAGCGTTTCTCCACTAGACCTTCATCAGATCATTCCTCCACTATTATACAATAATTTTCACTGTTTTTCCACCCGCGACCATTGTTTCCATTACTGCGTTGCCATCTCCACAAGCCTCCACAGCATCCACCTCCACTCCCGCATGGATTTTCTTAACAAGTTTTTGTGTTTTGCAGGGTTACAGATGGTGAAAATCGTTATTACTCACAGTCACAATCATAGTGATACAGAGCGTAGAGGAAGCTTTTCAGAGCTAGAGATCGTAGGGAAAGACTCCTGAGGGGGTTTTAAATGCATGTTTCATTCCAATCAGAATTATTAACTCTGTTGAAAACCTCTAGCACCATTAAACCTGTGCATTCATAAATAGAGACAGTCATAGAAGCAACAAAGAGTATTAGTGAATAATTAAAGTGATTTAAATCCTGTTATTGAAGATTTAAAGCTTTAATCTAGTGTTAGAAGGCAAATGTACAGATTGAAGACCCTATCAATGACACAGAAGGCGTAATGAGTCCTAAAGCACAAAAACAAATCTTGTCAGTGTTTCACATCAATAGAAGTTTCTTTCCCAAGAAAGGACAAGTTCCCATAATGTTTTTACTCTTCATAAACATTCCCGAGAAGATCACCACCCTGACAGAAAGTCCTAAGATTGCCCGAGCATTTGTTACACAGCATGGTAGGCCTAAAGGTCATTTAACTGTCTTACTTCCTCTAGAGTACTACAGAGTAATACAGCCAAAAAGTACATCAAGGAACATACCTATGAAGTTATGATCAGCCTGTCAAAGATCACTCTTTCATCCAAAGAGTACTAAAAATCAATGCATGGAATATATTAAAACAGAATGGGCCTCGAGCCACTCTTCTTCCTCTGTTTCAATGTTTCATTTAAAGTTCTATCTACCTCCTCTGCCTCTCCTTCAGCTATAAATCTCTTGAAGAATACATTGTAAAGGTTGTTGTTTGGATAACCGTGGATTGTAAGATGTTTCTCTTGAGATAGAGTTATGTGTGTATCAGTTGTAAAATAGGCGGAGGAGATGATTTCAGACTGAATATGAAGTTGTTGGACAATGTTGTATATGACTAGTGTTGCTCTTTAATATGACAAGCAATTTCTTTGGATCCTTCTTTAAAGCAACGGTGATGTGTTCTATCTTTGTCTCTATTTTCCTTCGGTAATTCATCATATTCCATTTCTCTGATAAGAAATCAGTAATATGGCTTAGGATTTACCCTTGTATGGTACCCTAATGCTTCCTACTTTTCTTATCTTTGATGTTTTCTACTAATGTGTTGTTTGAGAATCCAGTATAGTAGTTGGTTTTCCCTGCTTGCTGATGCATGAATTTGGAGTCTGTTCTTAGATGTTCTTGTCTAGTTTAAATTGAAAGAATTGGGATACTAGGAGATTAGATTTGGTTCTATCTCACTAGGTTCCTTTTCTAACAGTTAAGCTTTTCTAAGATTCCTTAAGTTGAATTTCAAAGCATTGAAAGTTCAAATTCTTTCTGTAATCTCAGGCTTCACCTTTGTGTTAAATCTTTAATGTTTTCTATTGGTTGAAGAGTTAGCCTCATTAGGAGTTTGATCACAGACGGTTAAGGCGTGCCCTGTCCCTGGATTAGCTCTTAAGGTGGTCACCTTGGAAGGTTTCCTTGTCATTCACCTTCATTCCTTTTCATTTCATCCCACACTATCATCTTTAAAGATCCTCTGTTTTAGATGAGTAGCCCATTTGAAAGCCTTGGATATTGAATTGCAAGTAAACCCCTTTATTACTCCATTGCCCAATGGACTTGAGTTTTCTTTGAATTATCTCCCCATTTCCAAAATCCTCTTTGCTCACCTCTTTGTCTTACATTGAACCCTTCCTTCATGATTCCCAACAACCATACAAACAAACAAAACAACAACCCTTGTGCCCTATAACTAGCCTAATACCTTGAATTGAACTTCAAAGATATATATTGCTTTTCCTTTATAGAGAGATCCCTCTCTGGACCTAGGAGGGCTAGATCCTGAGGTCCCAAAGTGGTTTGATGTTGTCTTATCTTTTGGTATTGCCAAATCTACCAAAACATAGGAACCCCAACATAATGGCGACTCCGCTAGGGACCTTTGAGTAAAACCTTCCTTGAATCATATCTAAGAACTCAAAGAAGAGCATAGTAGCCTTGGCTTGGTAGTAAATCACTGTGGTGGATAGTAGAATTCCTTGAAACACTTTAAACCTTCCACCTAGTGACTCCACAATTCCTTAATGATTAAAAGACTCCATTGATGATCAGTAGGCCTGCTAATTATCTTGGTTTTCACTAGACTCCACTTGGAGACCATCTTTCATTACAACATCAGCCATATTAAAAGAAACACATAGGATTAAGCTTCGTGGTTTGAAGATAGTTTTCCTCTTCAATACTGTCATACCTGGCTAACTTCTTTCATTGAGGCCTAACATACTGGCTTCAACATCAATCCATACCAGGGCTTATCCTAATCCAAACCCACCTAAGGTAGTTGACAACCCCAAGAGTATTCTTAGGAAGCCTTATAAATATAGGGATCCAACTATTATCAAACACATTAATAGAGCCAATTCAGCACCTGAAAAATTTGCAGCTCTATCAAACACTCGAGTTGACTTTACTTACCAAGTAATTTACCAAGAACTCAGTCACTCAATGCTAAAGAACAGGCAGAATTTGAGCCTCCAAGTTCACCATCTCACAATGGTCAGCACATTAGGGATAGAGAAACCCCTCCATCTACACCTCCTGACATCCATTTCATTCAGAACTTGGGCCTCTATCACCCTAAATCATCTCAGCAGTGTGTTGTTGGTCCTAGCATCTCTGTCATCCATATACCTACTGCTCAAGCCAATCCTTTACCTCCACAAAACACTATCATGGCAGCATGGTATTCCCCTCTAGTGTTACCAAAGCCTCTAGTTCCTTTACCCAATAATTATCTGTCAAAAATCCCTCATTTCACTGAAAAAGAGTCTATCACAGCTCAAAACCATGTGTATAGGATGGAAGATGCCTTTGACTACATGGAAATAGATGATGAGACTGTTAAAATGAGAATCTTTGCACAGAGTTTAGGAGGAGAAGTGAAGAAGTGGTTTAAAGGCCTACCTCCTAATAGTATCCATGATCTTCCCTCTTTACATCAAACCTTCATAAACAAACGGGAAGTCAAAAGTAACCCTCTCCAAATCTTAGCAGAATACAAGAATCTTAAGAGAAATGTAGGAGAGAGTGTCCATGACTATTCTACAAGGTTCAACAGTGTTTACAATGCTCTTCGACCACATATGAAACCTCCCCAAGGAATGGCCCTAGTAAAATAGCCTGAAGGCTTTCATGCTGACATGGCTTACTAGCTTAGGGAGAGAGATTATAACACATTGGAAGGCATGCAAAAATGAGTAGTGAGTGTAGAATAAAACCTGATTGAAAAAAGAGCTAGAATGAGGGCTGAGAAGAAGGTAACCTATAGGGATGACACTGTAGCTTCCACATCTGATCCCAAATATGACAGTATAGAGAAAAACGTGGAAAGGCTAGAGAAAATGATGGAGAAAATGGTTGTCACAGTTAGTAATCAGAACAAAAACCAATATCACAACCAGAACTAGAACTTTAGGAGAAACAATCCCCAAATAGACAAAGATACTCTGATCAACAAGTCATACCCCCATTTCAAGAGAACTTCCTTGATGAAGATGAGGGGATAATAGAAGAGTCCGAGGGAACCACAATAAACATGGTGGAAGTAGACAACTTGATCCACACCTATTCCACAGAAGATAATCAGGCCTCATACTCACACCAGATGAGGAAAGGTTAGAATTTGAGGATTATAGGCTAAGATTTGAAAATGCCATCATGTAGGTTAGATAACAGTATGAAATTAGAAGCAAGAAGAGCTTAGACAATTCCACACCAAAATCCTCTGAGATTACCATTAAGAAGAGACCTGAGAAAACTCCTAAAGTGATTGTTGAAAGTAACAAATTGGCAGTTGAGAGTTCTAGGAAGAACAAAGAGAAAGACAACCAAAATACTGATAATCAAAGTCAAGAAACCAGCATAACTATCACTACAGCTAATGCTCCTGATAAAATAGCTTCAAAAATTGTACATAGTGAGAATCAACAATCTAATTCTGTCAATAAAATGGTGGCCAATAAAATAGAATTGAGCCTTTCAAAGAGCCCATCTCCTTTCAATCTGGAAAATGAGATAGCCAAGATCAAAATTTCAGTGCCTCTCACTGAGTTGGCCACTCAAGATGCATACAAAGGTCAAATTTAGAAAGCTTTAAATCTAGGAGAAAACATTGACACTGTCAATCTAAATGATGATCAACCAGCCCTTTGGTTTGGTCCAAAGATAGAAGGCAAATTTTAGGATGGGGTAGTACCTCCTTTTTATATCAGCCTCAATATCCATGACAAAATCCTTCACAACGCAATGCATGACTCTGGAGCTACACACAACCTTATGCCTAAGGTAGTTATGGAGATGTTGGGCCTAGAGATAACCCGACCTTATAAAGATTTATATTCATTTGACTCTAGCAGAGTGAAGTGCCTTGGCCTAATCAAAGATCTTTGTGTGAATCTGACTCAAATCCCAACCAAATGCATGGTTATGGATGTTGTAGTGGTAGATGTGCCACCTAAGTATGGCATGTTGTTGTCGAGGTCATGGGGAGCCAAGCTGCAAGGTACAATGAAGATGGATGGGTCATATGCCACAATCCCTGTCTTTAGCCAGCTTAGGAGACTGTATATAGAGGCGCAAATGAAGTTTATAGTTAGCAGCCTTGGAAAACCTGAAAATTCACCTCTGTACTCTATCCATACAGATCTGGACTCCTTTATCCTTTTCAACAATGAATTCATAGATGAGTCAGAGCTAGAAGACAGGGATGCAAACAATAGAGTAGAGCCCACTGATCTTAACATAATGGCCACTCGATATATAGAGGAAAATGAGGGAGAAATGTTAGAACAGTGCACTAAAAAAGAAACTCGGAGTGAACAAAACCAAGACTGCAAACTGCAGATTACTCGTCACTCTGAACTCCATGAAAATCCTGAAAAACAAAACACTGCATAGCCTAGTGCAGATCCCATAATACAACATAATGATGAACCCAGCATTAGAGATGAAAATGATGATAAACCTGAAAACAACCCCTTATGGAGAATGAATTTCAATGGGTCTTGCACTAGGAAGAATGCAGGAGCTAGAGTATGGTTGCACAATATCGAGGATAAATATGCTGAGAGTCATGCTTTCAAACTAGATTTTAAGTGCACTAACAATATTGCAGAGTATGAGGCTCTCATCCTAGGATTAAATCTATTGAAAAAACTAGGAGCCCGAAGGATAGCTGTACATGGAGACTCTGAGTTAGTCATCAAACAAGTGAATGGCGAGTACACTAGGAAGCATCCTAGATTGAGAGCATACAGAAATGATGCCATGGATTTACTAAAAACCTTTGTATAATATGAACTTGTGTTTGTTCCTAGGAGTCAGAACATTGTTGCAAATGGATTAGCCTGCATAGCTAGTTAATATCATAAATCACCTACTGAAAAACAAATCATCATTCAAACAAAGTATAGACCTGTAGTGCCGGGTAATGAGAAATATTGGCACGTCTTCAAGGGCAACAAGAAGATAGAGGATTTCTTGCTTGGCAGGAATGAGTTTGAATTCTCTGATTCAGACTCTAAGTCCGATGAAAGATTCCTAAGTGAAGAGCTCGCCGATGAAGAAAAATCACCCCATAATGTAGAAATAAACATGTTAACTGAAGAACTTGGAACTCAAAATGAAGAGTATAAGAACGTAGAAAAAGAGGAAATAGAGGTGCTACAATCAAAAGATCAGAATATACCCAAAGGAATGGCACCTTTAGAGGACCTTTTTTATTTTAACGACATAGCGAAGAAACCCACTATAGAACACTCAGACTCTGATGTCGAGGAATGCAACATAGGCACTGAAGATAAGCCTGAGATGATTAAATTGGCTAAGTCCTTGCCCACAGAAATGAAAAAGAAATACATCGAATTGTTTAAAGAGTTTGTGGATGTGTTTTCTTGGAGCTATGAGGACTTAAAGGATTATGATACAAAAATCATCTGGCACAAGATCCCACTAAAAGAAAACCAAAAACACTTCAGACAGAAACTTCGCAGGATTAACCTAGTACAACTGCCTCTAGTTGAAAAGGAAATCAAGAAGATGTATGAGGCAGGAATTATAGTGCCTATGAGGCTTTCCGATTGGGTTTCCAACCTTGTAGCTATGAGGAAGAAGACAAGTGAGATCAGACTATGCATTGATTTCAGAAACCTTAACAGAGCTTCACTTAAAGATAATTACCCCTTACCAAAGATGGAACACATCCTCCAGAGGGTAGTTGGCTCAGAAAGGATCTCCCTGTTAGATGGATTTTATCGCTATAACCAAGTTTTAGTACTCCTAGAAGATCAGCTCAAGACAGCTTTCACCACTCCATGGGGCACGTTCATGAACATGAAAATGCCTTTTGGACTAATGAACACTGGTGTAACCTTCCAGAGAGAAATGGACATAGCCTTTTTAGAGGAAATAGGACACTTCATTGTCATCTATATGGATGACATAACAGTCTATTCCAAGACTGATGAAGAGCACCTTAAACATCTGAGAAGAGTATTTGAGAAATGTAGAAGGTTCAAGCTTTCATTAAATCCCAAGAAGACTATATTTGGCCTTCAAGAAGGTAAGCTTCTTGGCCATATTATATCAGAGAAGTGAATTAAAATAGATCCTAAAAGAGTTGAGGGAATACTTTAGATTAGTCACCCGAGAAACATAAAAGAACTACAATCCTTTATTGGGAAAATTAACTTCTTGCAGAGGTTTATCCCCAACTTAGCGGAACTCCTACGGAATATGACTTAAATGCTTAAGAAAGGAGTGGGAGTTAAGTGAATTGTAGAAGCCAAAAAATATTTTGAGTTAGTTAAACTTGCACTTACCCGGGCACAAGTCTTAATCAGCCCTAACTTTTCAAAAGATTTCCTGATATTTTCCTTTGCCTCCAAGCATACAGTGGTGGCAGTCTTGTTGCAGAAAAAACCAGAGGAATAGGAACAGCCTATTTCTTTCTTCAGTAAGGTGTTGAGGGATTCACCCTTGAAATATAACATAATGGAAAAACAGGCTTACGCTCTGGTAAAAGCCTTAAAATATTTCAGGGTGTATATTCTGCATTCTCACACCATTGCCTACGTGCCTAACATAGTGGTTAAAGACATTTTGTCCCAAGATCCTGATGGAAAGAGGGGCAAGTGGATTGCTGTAATATTATAATATGACCTGGAAATAAAACCCACAAAACTTATCAAAGGTCAGGGCTTAGCTCAACTAATGGCCGAATCCAACCTACAAGCCCTTGACATAAACATGGTAGATGCCTTGGATGAGCATGAAGGACTACCTGATCCTACCGTTGAAGAACAATTTCAAAACTCTCCTTAGTATTCCAACATCCTGTATGTGCTTACAAACCTTAATTCTCCTCCTGATTTAACAAAGACTAAGGCCAGTTTTCTAAAGTTAAAAGCTAGAGACTATTGCATTTTAAATGAATGTTTATACTCGAAAAATGCAAATGGTTTGCTGCTTAAAGATCTGCCTGAAACTGAAGCGGAGAGGATTAAACATGAGTTCCATGCAGGAGAGTGTGGAGGCCATTTAAACTGGAAATCCAATGCTAACAAAATACTTAGAGCTAGCTATTACTGGCCTACACTTTTCAATGACATCCACACAATGATAATTGCCTAACATAAGTGCCAGATCTTTGAGGGAAAAATAAAGCTCCTCCCTTTACCATTACAACCTATCACTGTTGAGGCTCCCTTCCAACACTGGGGCCTAGATTTCATAGGGGAGATCCATCCTGCTTTCTCAAACCAACACAAATGGATTCTCACAGCCATAGACTATTTCACAAAGTGGATAGAGGCCATCCCTTCTAGGAATGCCACAGATTCTGTTATCATTAAATTCCTTGAAGACCACATCCTCTCTATATTTGGCTGCCCTAGGAAGATAATCACTAATAATGCTGCTGCTTTTGGATCCAAGAAAATGATTGATTTTTGTCATAGGTATCAGATAGCACTTGGTCATTCTATTACTTATTACCCATAGGGTAATGGGCTAGCAAAATCATCAAATAAAGGTTTGGTGACCATCATCAAAAATCTGCTTGAAGAGAATAAGAAATAATGGCATAACAAGCTAGTGCATCCTTTGTGGGTTGACAGGTTAACAACAAAGAAATCCATTAGTATTTCCCCATATCAGCTTGTTTATGGAACAGAGCAGTGTTTCCTACCAGCCTAGGGGTACCAGTGATTAAATTGGTACAAGAGATACAGACAGAAGAGGACAACATGGTAAGGAGGATAAATCAAACTATACATCTCCAGCAGACAAGAGAAGAAGTCTACAACAGAGCTCTGAAAATGCAAGAAAACATAAAGAAGTTGTTTAATAAGAGAACAAAAGCTTGTGACTTCAAAATTGGAGACAAGGTACTTAAGTGGGACTATAGCAGAGAAGACAAAGGAAAGCATGGAAAATTTGACAGATTTTGGTAGGGTCCTTACATCATCCAATCCACCATTGGTCCAAATGCCTTTTTTCTACAAGAGTTAGATGGTACAAATCTGTTTGGGGATCCTATCAATGGCAGGATGCTCAAGCATTACTACGGCTGATTTCTAGTTTAAAGTTTCATTTCCATTGTAAATACCATTGTTGTGTTTTTTTTCGAAGAAAAAGAGAAAAATGTTTCAAAAAAGAGAGAAAGAGAGGTTTAGACATGCTCAAAACATGAACCTCTGAAGTTCCAAAGAGAATGGCTCAAACAAGCTTAAAACCTGAGCTAAAAGAAAGGAAAGGGCTGGTTCTAATATGCCCAAAACCTAAACCAGGAAAGAAAGAAAGAAGAATCAACTCTATCAAGCCCAAAACTAGAGCTGATATTAGTGTAGGTAGAGAAACTATGAGGCCAACAGTTTAATCTGGTATCATGGAGGAATAAGGGTAGAATTAGATTAGTTTGTCTTCTGCTTTCAATAAAAAAAATGATGAAGAAGGTCTGCAAATTCAAATGCACCTTGAAGAAAAAATGTTAGGACTGTAGGATGGGTACGTAGATTGTTTGGAGAATTTTTTCTGCTGACTTAATGTCTACCATGTTTGTAGCAGCTGAATCAAAGAATAAAGGTGGTTCAAAGATCAAGCATCTGGCCTACCTCCCAAAAGAATATTTCTGAAGTTCTTGACATCTTCAAGAAGATGCCATCCCCATGTGGATCCACTCTTAGCCACCTATAATTTTTTTGTCAAGAAAACAGGTGGCTAAATATTTTTCTGAGCCTTCAAGAGATACATCTCCTCTAAAAATCTCTCATTCTTAAAGCCTCTGTGTGTCCTTTGCCTTTGAAAAGGTCTTCACTGCTGTTTCCATCAAAAAGCCTCACTGTTTGTGAAACAATTGTGCTAAAAGAAAGCCTCTGTCTACCCCCTTTATCCCTGCAAATTTCCCAATTTAACCCCTTTTTTATTTTCTTAAAATTCCCCTAAAAACCCCCCAAATCCCTTCCTAAGTCTTCTAAACCATCAAATTCCCCTTTTTAAACCATGTGAATCCCTTCATTTGGTGAAAAAATCCCTTTATTCCCCTACCGAAACCACTGTTTAGCCTTAAAAATGTTATTTTTAGGCCTAAAACTCTTTTTCACCATATATTAGGCCTAAGCCCCTTTCGGCTAAGCCCCTTAACCACTTCCCCACATATGACCCGTGCCCGAGACCAGGCACTAAAGCCCCAGGTGCTAATCGCAATCGGAAGATCGATGGTGAGCACATTTCTTTTGTTAGATGGAAAATTTCCGATGCGATAGTTATTTTGTCTATCTGCCTTCATCGAGATCTCTGCCGTTGATCTCCTTAAATGATCCAATGGCCATTGCTAATCGTGTTCACTGCCAATCGCAATTGGGAGTTTGTTATGTGTGCTTTCCTTTGTTACTTGAAATTTCTCGATGCGATGAAATTTTTTATTATATTGACCGCGGGTGCAATATCCACCGTCGATCTATAAAGATCTAATGGTCTGCGCTAATCTCACATTGCACTCATAACATCTTCCATTCCCCCCCCCCCGATTGAACATTGACCGTTGATATCCTCCTGAGATCTAACAGCTGGCACAAAATCGCATCACGCCGATCCAATGAATCCACCTTTCTTTCTCCCTGATTGGCCGACTCCCCATTGGATCCTGGCCGTTGAATCCACAAGAACCAATGGCTAGGATTTTCTCTCTCACCGCCCCTGTGTCTCTGACTGACGACCCCCAATCCAATTGTTACTATCGATCTTCCGCTAATCCAACGGTCCACATGCAATCACAAGTTCAAACCATTGGAGTTTTTGGCCCTTGCCATCCTCTGGTGCGATTAGATCGCAGTCGTCCATCCCATTTGATATGACGTCCCTGTTTTCTCCTGCTCATTCATTTAGCCCTTTTACCTCCACCTCATATTTAAATCTCCACTGTTGATTCCCTGAGATCCAATGGCTCCTATTATTCCTGCCCATTCACCTGCTCCTCTGCCTTTGCTTTCCCTATTTAGATCTCAGCTGTTCATTCCATAGATCGGATGGCCCACATTCAAATCACCTTTGACTTGGCCCCTCACTTTTGACTGCGCATCTTTCCTTTATCACGCTGCTACCTCCACCGTCAGATCTCATTGCCCCACATCCAACAGTCAGGAAGCATATCACATAACTTTGGCATCTGAGCTTTAGCAGTTTGAAATCACGCGATATGGGCAGTTTTATTTTGCCACATGTCTGGCAGCAAGCTATATCGTGTTCCATCGTCCAATCCCAACCATTGATCTAATCCTGATCAACGGTTCATACTGCATCGCGTCCCTAGTCATGATTCTTTCATCAAGTTTCCACAAATTTTCATCAAAGAAATCTCCACCGTTGATCTCCTCTTGAGATCCAACAGTCCACAATCAATCACCCTCCGCCTATGCTGGTCCCACCATTCAAAGCCCATTTCATTTGATTTTCGTCGATTTCCTTTGTATTTCACCAAAGTGTAAACTTTTATGTTTTACATTAAAAAGTTTATTCATTCCATTAGACCCTCTAAATCCATTCCATTAGTGAATCTCCACCGTCGATCACTACTACCTGATCTGATAGGATGGTCCATAATCATTTCTCCACCAGACCTTCATTAGTTCATTCCTCCACCATTATATAGCAATTTTCACCGTTTTTCCACCCGCGGCCACTGTTTCCACTACTGCACTGCCATCTCCACAAGCCTCCACAGCATCCACCTCCACTCCTGCATGCATTTTCTTAACAATTTTTTGTGTTTTGCAGGGTTACAAATGGTGAAAAACGTTATTGCTCACAGTCACAATCATAGTGACACAGAGCGCAGAGGAAGATTTTCAGAGCTAGAGATTGTAGGGAGAGACTCCTGAGGGGGTTTTAAATTCATGTTTCATTCCAATTAGAATTATTAACTCTATTGAAAACCTCCAGCACCATTAAACCTGTGCATTCACAAATAGAGACAGTCACAGAAGTGGAAAAGAGTATCAATGAAGTAACCCCCAAATCAGGAGGCCCAAAACCTCAGAAAAAGGCCTCAACTAAAATACCTCAGCCTGAGCCTTCAAAACTTGATAAGCCCACTCTTGCACTTACTGCTGATTCTACTAAAGTTGTTAGACCTGTTCAACCTCCTATAATTTCCCAAGAGATTAGTCCTCTAGTTGATCTTGATTACAAATTTTTTTACCCTTCAGTTGAGTTCAATTTACTTGATGTCTATAACTGGTGTTTTGGCAAATTTGTAGAGAAAAGTGATAAGGATATACCAGTATGGGATTCTAATCTGCCAAAGTATATTGTCCCTCTTACTCATTCAGCCCCTAATTTTGTCAGCTTGTGTCAATCATACTATCTTCCAGACCAGAGATGTATTGTCAATAAAGATAGGGAGGTCATATTCTATATTAATGTTTAATCCATAAAATCTATGTTGCAACTAAACCATGACCCCAATGCTATTTCATTGTCAATAGAATATTTAACTCAGCTTTACCTGGACCTAGATTTTGCTTCCAAGTTCAAAATATTTCAAACTTTTTGGCCTACACATGTCAATGTCCCTAAAGTTAATCCTCCATTTGATACCTTTGACTTTCCAAGTGAAACAAGGCAGATTGTCTCCATGCTATCATTTATAATGGGATATAATAGTGATGAATTCACTGATGTTGCTATCTTGGGTTTTCTGTCTACTTTGAGTCCTGGCCTGCCTCCATCCATTGTATACAACTTTGCCAAGTTTATTGCAGAAAATATGCACTACCAATTGTTTAGATTGCCAGAAGAAGGAGTCTTTAAATATGCTTCATATCTACTTCATCTCTTTTTGTATTACCAAGCAGAAAAATTTCCTATTGAGTTTCAAAAGCTAGATCCAGAAGGGAATGTACTTTCAGTTGTATTTTGATCATCAATTTTGAGGAAATGGAACAGGGAATACACCTATGCAGACTTCAATGACTTGTTTATAGTACATGCTATGAATTTTTTGAATAAGGAACAAACCCCTAGAAACTAAGAGGGTCTTACAACTATCTAAGAGTTGTAAAATAGGGTATTGGTACTTTTATAAGAACTACACAAAGATCGGATTATATGGTGCACTCTTGGCCCCATATAAATTGCCTAGATTTGTGACTACAAGGATTTTTTCTCTAGAATATTTGAGGCAACTTTTGAATGCAGATGAAGTAAATTTTATGGCCTCCAGGAAAAATACTCAGTTTAAACTCAAAAATCAAGTTGGGCCATTCATTGTTAATAACAGAGAAGCAGAAAATGAGATTAATGTCAAGTTGAAATAATACAAATTCCCATACAGCTTTATGTAGAATTATGATCCTCAGGGTGTTTTAAGGAAAATCAGATTGAAATGCAAGTTGTCTGCTTTCTTGCAAGATTCCAAACCTCAAATTGAAAAATATGCCAATAAACTTGAGTGGGAGGAAAATACTTTATTTGATGATGAATCACAGGGCATTCAGGGAAACAGTGGAAAGGATAAATAGGTAGATCAAGCATGGGTTGTTATAGTCAACAAGGAAGCTAAAATTATTCATAAAAGAAGCAGAGAGGAAGATAGTTTCACAGCTGAAACTATTCTAGATAAGAGATTCATGATTCCCTACAATAAGAAAATTAAATTGACTGATGATGAAAGGGATAAAGCTATTAATGTTGATGATAACAATGGCCATCAAACTGATGATGAGGCCACTTTAATTTTAAATGAAACACTCAAGGAGCTTCAGGATTTCCAACTTGAAGCACAGGAGAAAGACACTGTCATGGTTGATAAACAAACAAATGTTGATATTCCCTCTTCTTCCAAAGAACCTGACAACACAGAGTCAGATATTCAAATCAGGTTCAAAAAAATTAAAGAAAAGAATGAAGAAATCAAAAGTGAAGTATATTCCAAGTTCCTTAAAGAAAAGTCTGGGAATAAAGATAGACTCCTCTCAGCTTTTGATTACTCTTCAAACAAATTGGTAATGTCATTTCTGAAGCCGATAGTGGCTAGTCCAAAACCAATTGCAGATTACTCAAAGACAGACTTGGAAGTTGATGCAAATGCTGTCCATGAATTGGACCAAATAGAATTCCACGGGAGTAATACAGAGATGCTATATTCCAAAATAGTCAACAAGACTATGAATTCTATTAAGATTGAGAAAACACTGATAAACCTTCAGATTCAAATGAAATTGGATAAAGCATCATTGTATGCCAATGGCTTAAGAATCAAAGCATTGGAAGATATAGTAATTGAAGTAGGAGATGACCTAGCAAACATTGAAGGAGCAAAGGCCATAATCAGACAGAAAAATGAAGACATAGCAGCTCTCAGAAGACAACTTAAATTGCCTCAAAGTGAAAATCCACAGGCAAAGGAAATCCTTCAACAAAAGACAGAGAATGATGAATTAAAACAACTTGTTCTGAAGATGACAGCCCAAATAAAGGAAATGGAAAGCCAAATAGAAGCTTTCATGCAATAAAATGAAAATTTAAAGAAAGCTTAGCAAGTTTTCATTCCTACAGTTATCCCAACTGTAAGCACAGCTATCCCCTCAACATTGGCAGAACATTTGGCACCGCAAGGAGTATTGGCAACTACAGTGTCAATTACTTCTAAAGATATCTCTACCACTTCTTCATTGACATCACAGATAAAAATAGTAGGGGAAATAGCTGCAATAATCAAGGCTATGGAAGACATGTCCATAAAAGATCAAGAGATAATCAATATAAAAGGCACCATAAAAAATTTGGAAGCATCCAAAAGAGATGCCTTAATCACTTCAAAAGGACATGAGCAGAGGGCTGACAGATTACAGGAACAGGTGGAAATTCTTCAACAATAGGTAAATATCACTAAGCAGGTTGCCTACATAAAAAATCATTTATGGAAAAAAATCACTGAAGGCATTCACTCACAATGGCCTTCTATTCAGATAATATATGAGCAAAAAGATCTACTACAAGCTGCCTTAGTAGAAATTGATAAAAAAAAGAAGGAAATTGGCAACAAACCCCCACAAGTAATTCAGCTCATATCATTTTTGAATAGTAAAAACAGGGAAGAACTAAAAGAATTGAAAATTCCAAACATGACAGAGGCTATCCTTGAAATCATAAAAATCTTAACAAAGAGAAACATTCTGAACAATCTAGAAGAAAAGTGTGATAATATGAACATCTCAATCAGTAAATTCAAGACCAAGTATGACTTGTTGCTAGAAGCAGGACTTCTAGATATTCATGCATTGAATGAAAAATTAATGCCATAGAAGGACTATGACCAGAAAATTAGAGCCCATGCTAAGGAGCAGGCTAAAAAGCCATTGCCACAAGGGTCTCCAAGTGGCAAAGTAATACTTCAATATTTTGAGAATTTGTTCTTTTTGGAAAATGAAATTAAGCATATGTTCATAGTAAAGCCAATCTTTTCTAAGTACACAGAAGCTGATGAAAGCTACAAAAAATTGAAGAGTATAAAGATCCCCACAGCTCAACAGTGGAAAGAATTCACAGATATGATGTGAACTTGACAGGTAAAAGAGCAGGAAAATCACGTGAAGAAATCACATTTTACTGTTACCTTAGGGTAAAAATTCATGGTCAAAGTGTATCAGATGTCAAAGAGTATCAGTAAAAAAGAATGTTACTACTGGTTATTTTTCAATTACAGCAGTAAAACAGTGAAAATCAAAGATAAAGAGTATCAGGATTGAAAGTGAAAATAAGGAGTGATCTACAAGCCATCTTCCACAAGATATTGCATCCAATGTGAGCAATGCTCACAACAAATCACGAAATCATTTTGAATAGGATAATTAGTTCTATATTTTTTGTAAAAGAGAACATCTTGTAAACTATTTTGTTGTTGTCCCTCTTCTTATGTTATATTTCCTATTTTTCCATGAAACATTATCTCAAACTTTGGGATATTTTGTAAGCAATTTATTTGTATAAATACTTCATCTTTCTAAGTATTCAGTGTGGAATAAAATTTATGAAGACTACTATAGTCATTTTGCTGGATATATTGAAGTTGGTGTGAGTCAATTAGCAAAGCAGCAGACTGGAATTGAGATTAAAGACATCATAACTCAGGATTCTTGTGCTGACCAGATAAGTCTCGTATTTTTCTTTTTTTCATTGTGCTACCTTTCAAAAGTTTCCATATATTCATTTTAATGTGTTTCCTATCTTTAATGATCAACTAGGAGAATTTAGACGGGATTAGTGATAAAACACTCCCAATTTTTTACTAGTTGGCATTGTTATGTTTTCTGCTTGATAACCGGACTATAAAATTCTTAAATGCTCTAGGTCCCTGTTTGATCCCCTCCTTCAATCTTATTTTCTATAACTTAAATATTCTTAAGTGCCCTTTTGTTAATATTTCACCCATTCCATCAACAAAGCCTATTCAAAAGCCTTTGAAGGTCATCTACCCTGCCCTTCATATATTTTCTTCTTTAAGTCTTATTTCTTAGCTCTGCTTGCCTAGAAAGTTGACTTAATAGCCCAATGGTCTGGTAGATCCCTCTGGTTTACCTTGAAACACTTTTTATTCCCACCACTCTTTCAAAACAAGTCCCACTGTCCACTCATAGCTAGCCTAAAATCCAATTATAAAACAAAGTTAAATCTTTAGGAGAGATCCCTCTCTGGTACTCAGGAAGGCTAGATCCTGAATTCTAAAAGAGGTTCTTGGTTACCCCTAGTTTTATTAACTACAAAAATCATCATCCCACAACCTGAGAATTACTAGGGTGATAACATATAGCACCTAATTTCTTGATGATTTTTTTTTGTTTCCAACAGTCTTCTACACAATGTGAATTAATACCACAAAACATACATGGATAAATCCTCTTAATAAATTTTAGCATTAAGTTTTGACTTGAGGACTAACCTTCTGGATCACTTCTAGATTGCTTCAACAACTTACCTTTTCGGTCATTCAACTTTTTGGGCATTAGGTATAGGTGTTAGGACCAACATCGATCCGCAATGTGACCACTCTTCCCGCAGTAGTCGCATTTTGCTTGACAATAACCCAAGCCTTCATGCTTCGGCCATTCTTGCACAGAGATCGGTTAGAGCCTGACTTACCATGCTTTCCCAAACCTTGTCCCTCATGGTATCCCATTTTATTCATCAGTGACATTCCCATTCCTCAGATATGCGTTTCAAAAGATCCAATTTCCTTATTGTTGGAATGATCATTTGAATCATTTCTTGGAGATGATGGGATGTAAGGAATGACCTCAGAAGATGAGGAAAAGGTTTTGATCGCCTCCTCTACTGACTGTGCTTTTGGAGTTTTCGATAGGGATGAACTGTCTCTATCTTCCTGATGAAGAGGCGGGGCTTCCTTTTTTCCTTCAGTAGATGAGTTGTGAACCGAAGGACTATTTATTCTTTGATTCCTTCACAAATTTCCATTCTCTATCTACAACCTTTGCTTGTCTTTCTCCAAATATTCAACCATTTGTCGCAAAGCAGCATTCTCCTATGGGAATTGTTGATTGAACTCTTCAATTTATTTCAACTTGAGCTTCCTGGAATTCTTTCTAACTCTTGCAACTAAAACATAGCCAAACATCTCTGATACCAAAATGACTTGAAATGCGGAAAAAATAGATCGTTCTTTCTCTCTTTGGAAAAATGATTAAGGGATCTTTGTGCAACGTTGTTGATTAGTTTTTCATTATCGATGACTTTATCACATAATATATTAACTGTAAAGAACTTAAAAGAAAATTTACACAAATAAACAAGATAGAGAACACCGATGTTGATGACAGAGTTCACCCCTCCTGGGCTACATCTTTGGGCCCTGCGCCAAAGGCTAGGCCACTTGTTTTTTTCAGTGAAAAAGAGGGATGCTACATTTTCTTCCAGAATTGTGGCTACTTCCTCAGAATGGAAATACTCCTGTACAAAGATCTCGCAACTCCACCTGGACATTCTACTAGTGAACTTTTAACATTACAACAAAACAAAAGAGTCTTAGCATGTTGACTTGGACTGCTACTGAAAACAAGCAAAATTTAATATAAAGTTTATAATATACAATATACCTGAAAGATATAACTTTTTAATTTTATCCCATGTGTTAGTCATCAGTAATTTTTTCTATTTGTAGATGACTAAATGTTTGTCCCAGATTTCTAAAAACAAGATTCCTGAATATTGTGAGTTTTAGAAATCTCACTGCCTCATTATCCTTAAACCAAAATTTTCACTATTCTACTATTTTGTCATTCCATGGTTAACCTACCACTCATAAAAGGCCCCTCATGGGCTTATAGCACTCACCTACATCCTATTTTCCCACTTATAATCTCAGCACTCTATTTTTCCTTTACCTCTCCCCTCCACTTTCCATCTAGGCTTACCAAACAAACATTCATTCCCATGTTCACCAAATTCCTCAAACATTGATGGTGTCAAAACTATCTCTCTAGGATCTTTAGATAAATAAAGTACATTGGATTTCGGATCTTCAACACATCAATTTAACAAAACTCTATTTTACACTTGAAGACCCCAAACCAAGCTTTCAGTCAAAGACAAAGTCAAAGGATCCTCCCACTAGGTCATTAGGGTTTCATAGGTTGTAGGGTTTTCATTGGTGTTTGAAGCTCTTCTTTTCCTGTGTTAGAGATTGTTTCAAATGTAAAATAAGAGAAGCACATGATTACCCAAGAAAGAGTAGAAAATCTCCAAAGAGGGCTACTTTGTCAATTTCAAATTTTGCAAAAGGTAAATCTACTTGGCATTTCTGTAGGAATGTCAAGAGGTAAATCAGCAAAGGAAATTGATAAAGTAACTGATGTGTTCCAAAAGGAAAACATGAAGCACTGGGTCTTGAGGAGAAATCAGGGTTTCTAAGCCTGATTGGATCAGTAGTATGCCAAGCAAAGATCCAATGCAGCAAAACACATGAAGGAGGCACAGCAAGGAAACCAAACATGGAAGAAGTTTTTTAGAAATTATAAATGAAATAGGGAAAAAGGTGAGTTGAACTGGAAAAAAAAGAACGAACTTGAAAGGGCTATAGATAACTTAGAATAAAACACTAATAATTTTTCCCAAACATCCTAGAAACCTAGGGTTTTGGAAAGATAGTCAAAGGAGGTAAAATGAAGATGTTAGGCCTCCAAGATGACAGCAGGAAGAAGATTTCAAAAGGGATACTGTGTATGTCATCCCAGAGTTTGCCAAAGAGAAATTCCTCACTATTTCAAAGGACAAAGAGGTAAAGAATATTAGTGAGAGGATGATCAAATTATCATTTCAGTTACTCACACTCAGTGGTCAAAGGGATAAAAACATGGTGTTGAGCTCCAAGATGGAAAACCAAGTTGATTATAAGGTTGTTGTTGTGTAACTAAATATATCAAACTTCATAAATATCAAAAAAGGCTAAGTCAGTATGTTCTGGCACCTGAAAAATTAGAAGTGGCCAAGAGATAAGGTAACAAACATGATTTTGAATTCCATAAGTGCTTGTCAAAAGTGAGTTTATCATGAAAGAAAGGTCAGTGAGAAAGGTGAAGTTATGGTTGTCAGTCACCTGCCAAGCACAAGATTGTTTGAAATTCCACAATACATGACAAAGGAATGTTGTGATTATATTGCCTTGTGTTTTAGTATCAAAGATATCAAAGGTAAACATATCAAGCCCCTAAGGTTAAAAAAGGGGTCAAGTTCATCATCTAATCACCTGCAGGAGTAAACAGTGTAAAAAGAGTCAGTAAGAAGAGGCAAATGGTTGAGTTGAAATGAGTAATGGAAGAAGAAGAAGACCAAATTCATCCTTTGAAGTCACCTGTAAACCAAAATAATAAAGAGTTGGTAAGAAAAGCAATAGAAAGGGAAAAATCTATGTATTAAGCCACCTGCAGCAAAAAGGTCAAATACAATGTCAGTGACAGTGACAAAAGCTCAAAACATTAGGAGATGGGTTCAAAAATGATTTAGTTTAAATCCCAAACATATAAAAGGTCATTTTTTCTATCATTTGGCTTATTATTCATTTGCAAAGAATAAAAAAACCATCAAGGAGGAAATAGTGAGTTTTCTGAGGAAAACCAGGCAAATTACCTGGCGCTGCGTGTTCAGGGCAGCGCTACGCGTTCAGAGTCGGGCGCTGCGCCTTGGGAGGAATTTCCTTTGTTAATTTGCTCTACATTGCACATTCAGAGGCATGCACTGCGCATTTAGAGGCACGCTACGTGTTCACCTAGGAAGCTCGACAAGCCCGACAACCCACACCGCTGCATTTTTGACAGACCCGATAGGCCCGACAAGCCATGCAGATGCTGCATTTTTTGGTAGGGAAGCCTGATAGGCCCGTGCAGACACAACACTTTCAGTAGACCCAACAGGCCCGAATACGCGTTCAGGCGCTACGCGATGGACCTAAAGTGCCTTTTTACACCTGCAAATGCTCAAATTGCCTTAGAAACACCTCCAAGAAGCTATCAAGGGTCTTCAAAGCATTACTAATTGGTAGGTGGATGTCATGATTTTTCCTCCAGAGCTTTTTGATGTTTTAATGTTAAGAGAAATTGAAAAACCCCTAAGGTAAAACCCTAATCTTCATACTGAAAACCCTATTTAAACCTTCGTCACTTGCAAACAAGGAGATATCAGTCAATCAGGGATACAACAGTGTGTTTGCAGTGATTTGAAGTTGGCCATCCATCAAAGCTTAAAGGATCTGTTCCATACACTTACACCTTCATTCATCCCTCTCATTCACTTGCAAAAAGATGCCTTCTTACCATCATTCCATCACTTCTCATATCAGCTTCACAAGTAGAGCTAGGGTTTGTTTCAAAAAAAAAATAATCAAAATTTCAGGAGAAGGAGGAAATGGTAGTGGTGAAGAAGGCCAAGTGCCTAGGAGGTAGAAACATAGAGATGGGAAGGTTAATAGGTTTGAACCCCAAGATACTATGGAGCTTAATGCCTCTCCTACGATTCTCACATGTTTCCAAAATGTAGGGTGTTTTCATTTTTGTGAAAAATTCCAACAAGTACAAAGTCACCCTAAGCTCATTAGGTTACTTATCCTCAACCTACATGATAAACAAGTGAATCTTGCAGGGATAAACTTTGAGTTGTCATTAGATGCTATTTCTATTTCCACTGGAATGCCTAATGTTGGTGAAAAATGGTTCAAAAGAGAAAATTTAGACATAAGCTACTATGAGCTATTTCTTAAACCCAGATAGAAGGAAGGTTGCAAATCTATCTTCCCTTTTTCACATTTGCTGGAAAGGTATGCACCCTTGATGAGGGTCATGATGAAATATTTACATGTGAGGGAAGGTACTCTAGACTTTACTCCTATCATATCAGATTACTCATGCACTTTACTAGGGTTAAGATGCTTCATTTATCCTACTACCTCTATAGGAGTATTTAGAAGATGTCTTCTGTTATACAAAACAAGAACTATTCCCAGAAATGCAAAGTTTGTTTCATCACTCATTGATTAATATTGTTGTGATACATGAGTTGGAGAAAAAGGGCATACCATGGGACGTGTTCATTGCTCATGAAGTGTTCACAAATCCACAGCCCCATCCTCAACAAATTTTTCCCTCTTCATCTCATCCTCCTCCCCCATCATCTTCTACTGATCATACTTCACCATATACCCATATACCCTCACCTCAAGAAAACTCTCCTTCCTCACCCTCTCCCAATGCATCCATTAGGGGAATTTTGAGGTCTAAAATGGGCCTCCTAAGAAAAATTTACAACAAAAATAAACTTTATAACAACCAATAGGATTGAAGATGATGATGTCAACCATGGGGGATGATTTACCATTTTTTAAATAAACGGGTACAAATATTAAAAAATAATAAAATAATAAAACTACTTTTTCAACTCGTATTTTCAACTTATCTCTCAAAATTTTTACTCAAATTTTGAGTGGGAGTACTCGTTGGATGCAAAATTTAATTCCTCATCCAAGGAGTACCCATGTTGCATACTTTTGATGAACCCTGCTACATGAAAAATGAGAAATACATAAAAAAACGTGATTACAATCACATTTTTCATGTATTTCTCATTTTTCGTGTATTATGACCCATCGAAAGTATGCAACATGGGTACTCGTTGGATGAGGAATTAAATTTCACATCCAATGAGTACTCCCGCTCGAAATTTGAGTAAAAAATTTGGGAGATAAGTTGAAAATACAAGTTGAAAAAGTAGTTTTTTCATTTTTCCCTCTAAAATTTGATGATGTCATCAAATCTTATTTGATTTTTTCCACTATTATTTTATAATTTCCTTAGGAGGCCCATTTTTTACCTCAAAATTCCCCTAATGAGAACAAGAGGGAAGTGACAAAGAGACAGATGATGATGATGGTGGTAGTGAAACTAAGAGCCACAATGACAGTAAAAATAGTGAGGCTCCTAGTGGTGATAAAAGCAGTGATGATGTTGGAAGCAAAGAGAACAGGGATGAGGCAGAAAACATGGAAACTGATAACAATGATGATGCTAATGACATCAATGATAACAAGGACCAAAATGTCAGTGAAGAGGCTGGTAATAGAAATGAAGATCACAACAATGATGAGGCAAGCAGTAGTGAGGAGGAACACAACAAAGAGCATGACAGTCAAACAAAGAGTCATGGGGATAATCATGATAGTGAAAACAATAAGTCTCCTAGCAGTAATGAGGAGAAAAATGAAGAAGCAGAAGAAAACAGTGCAAGAACCAATTATGACACCTCTAACAGTGAGAACACAAATGAAGAAAGAGGTCAGAAAGACATGGAGGTAGATGTCAATGAAGATGAGGTAAATGATGAAGAAATCAGCCAAGGTAATGATGATGATGAGGTTTGAAATAGTTCACAGAACCAAGAAGACAGCCATGAGGAAAACAACCAAAGAAAGGACAGTGATGTCAGCATGAAGGGTACAAATGAAGAAGTGAGCCAAGATGTCAGTAAGCCAAACAAATATGACCACAATGATGGAAACAATACATATGGCACTAAAATGAGTAGATTTCAACCTCCTCCTTTGACATACCAAAGAGGAGAAAGACATGTGTTTGCTACCTCTAAAAGGCAAAGGGCCATGCCTTCCACTTCCACCAAGCAAATAGACAAAGGCCAAAAGAAGGTAATAAAGGAAGAAGAGGAAGACAATCATGAGATTGAAAAGGAATTTGAACTCATTCATATTGACCTTTACAGTGAAAATGAAGATGAAGAAAAGTTTTCAAGCATCTTGCTCCAAAGCAAGGATGCTCAGATCAGAGACCTACAAAGAGAGCTTGGCATGGCAAAGTATATTATAAAGTATTATAAGGATGAAAACAGGTAGCTAAAGAAGACACAAAGGGACCTTGGCCTACTGTAATATTCCTAATTAGCCCAAGCTAATATGAATATTTCATTTTGTGTTAATTTTCTTAATTGATGTATAAAATGTAAAGGAGGACATGTAAACTCCTAAAAACATCAAAATAAATCAATGCCCAATGTAAACAGAGGCAAATCAGGGTTGTCTCAATAAAATACCCTTATAATGTGAAAAAAGGATCATCACAGTAGCTGGATTTTACACTTATGAGTGTGAACAAGGGCAAATGGATGAGAACATAGTCAAGTTTGACTAAGTCAACATGCATGCATGAAGAGGAAGAGATCACCGATAAAACCAGTTCAGTGTGAACAAGGATTAGCATAGGCAGAAATTTGTGAGTTGGATTGATTGCACTTGAGTAGCAAAAGGGATGAGGAAGATTGACTGGGTCAACAGGACCAAATCACAACATTGTCCAGATGCATTGAACCTCCTTGTTCATCAGCCTAATTCTAGAAGGAGGCCCTCATGTGAAAGGAGATAATTCATCAAGGTGGTTTAGGGTTTTCCAAAGCTCTAATCTTATAAAAGGAAGGGGAAGGCTCAAGAGAAGGTTGTTGATGATATTATATTTTTAGAGTATATTGTATGCTTAGACATATCTCATTCTCTTGGCTGTTTAGCAGAGAATTGTGAGGATTTCTTGTTTAGGGATTCTCTCTCCTTCCATTGAGTAGCTCTTGGAGGAAATTGTACTATTCTTCCACTCTCAAGCATATGGCCAAGCTCCATCTCCCTTAGAAAGCATGAATCCTATTGGGGTTTACTTGTTTCAGTGAGCTGTAGCAAGTGGAGACTAGATCTACTCAGATATAGATTGTACTAGTACCTCTTCTCAGTGAGTGTGTCTTTTAACCTCCTGGAAGAGTGTATTAGATGTTGAGATTCATATTTCAGACCTTGGCATGTGTCCAACTCAATCCTGACCATCTACAGTGCAGTTATCTTCAGAAACTTCATCATTTTCTAGAGTGTTGCAGTAGCAGGGTTTGATCCCTTGCTTGTGAGCTTTTTCCTTGGAGGAAGGCCCAACCCTTCTCCCAGAAAGCTTTGTATATTATTCTTATTCTTTCATTTGTATATTCCAGCTACATTTATTCATTTCTATAGTAAACTACATTTTTTAGATCTAGATCTTCAGATCTTCACTTCTATGCATTGTATCTCATGAAACCCTTGCCGGGTTGTTCTCTTTGAAGTGTAATAGAGTTGGATCTCCACTTTTCTCTATAATTTCATGTAATAAACTCATGATATAATTTTCATGACATATTTTTTCTAAGCTCCAGTTAATTTTTACTAAGTCAAGTCATGGGGATTGGGCCTTTTCTAGCCATATAAGGGAGTGGGAGACCTGTTTAACATAGCTAGAATGATTTTTTTTGGTTGAAATTTGATATGTAAGTCCCCTATAACATATTATAAGGGATCCAACCATAATTTTCCTCTATTTTTACGTAGATCTCCGAAATTAACCTTTTTAGGGATTAATTTATTGCTTTTCTCCATCTTTAGTGGGTAGAATGGATCATACTTCTTGATGATGTACATAAAATTTATGCTAAAGTGTTTCTTGAAACATTCCATGGATTAATATCTTGCTGTAGCTCCAACATTGTGTTTACATATTGCTGCAGTCCCATTATTGGGCATTTTTCAGTCATTCTAGGTGTGAGAGGCTTGTTTATCTCACCTATTTTGCTTGGTTTCTGATTTCCTCTTGTATTTGGATCTTAGATTATCAGATCTAAGAGATAAAAGGGCTAATATTGTTTGATGTAGCATCCATTCCTGAAAAATGCATTTTTCAGGCATGCCTTGCTAGCAACCCCAATTTGGGGATATTACAGTGGTATCAGAGCATCTTTCTTGGCTCAGCCTATGAGTCTCAGCCCAATAATATAGAAGAATATTAGAATGAAGAAGAATATGAGATTACTCTCATCAGTTTTTAGATCCAGAAAGGACCTCCCCCGGGAGGTTAAGCAGATGAAGAGTTGAAGTGAAACTCCTAGAGGGTTTCAAGAAGAGGAAGAGCCATGCACTTCCTATTCTCAATGAGGAGAAGACAAGATGCATAGAGGACACTTGGAATTTGAGATTATAAGTGAATAAAAATCTAAATATAGAGCCTACAAGGAGACTCTAGCTTTACCTCAGTTCATTCAGCTAGAGGAAGAGAGATCCTCACCACCACTTGAGGAAGCATGTACCAGCGCTGTCACAACCTTGGAGGAGAAACCTTCATGTTCAGCAGTGGAGGAAAGAATGGTAGATAGTAGACATCTGGAAGTGAGAAACCTTTTCTCCTTTCTAAATTACACTTTCCATTAAGGGAGTTTTGAGGTCTAAAATGGGCCTCCTAAGAAAAATGTACAACAAAAATAAACTTTATGAGAACCAATAGGATTCAAGATGATGATGTCAACCATGGGGGATGATTCACCATTTTTGGAGTAAATTTAGAAATTATCTGAATAATAGATGAATTATTCACCGAGATTATCCTGGTCACACACTATTTGAGCTTCATGCATAACACATAACCTCTTCTACCATTAATCATCACATGCGGAAATAAAACAAGCGGTATGCGATCATAAGAACATTAATCAATCACACACATAAACACAGTATGTAATGGGGAAAGCTTATAGCTGAAAACCCCCAGCTATCTGTATATTATAATGATAGAGAACATGTAACAATACATAGCACAATACTCCTCACAAGTAATCAGTACTATCTCCAATTGTTACACACAAACTAGCTCAGATATGAACAAGTCACAGGTTCAAATCTCCTCCACTGTTTTCCTGCCTCTACTGCACAATCCAAGTTGAGAAAGGATGAGATCCAAGTTCGAATCCCCTTGGATTCAACTACGCAATCCTCATTGGAAATCTCAATCAATGCTTGTGCAAATCTCATGCACAACTATAGTCACAACTAATAGCAAACCGGCTCTTTCACTTATTTCTTCCATTGGTCTCCACTGAACTGTCCATGCACTGCTGTTAACTGATGTGTTCTTTAGTTGATTTATGAGTTAATAATTAGTGAATTAATTAATAATTAATTCACACCACTCATCTCTAGTGTATTAATCAGTTAGACTAAATACAACTAGTTCAACTAAGTTAAACCGAACACAACTCCATCAACTCCTCAATCAACTCCACCAAACTCTGCCACATGAGTTCTAACTGAAGTCAACCATGCAATAGCTCAACCAAACCCTAGGAATAGCGTAATTCCTTCTGTCAGCTGCATGTGCCACATCTGTAGCTCAAACTGAAGTGCTACAAGAGAATAAGATAATGTTTATAGTCCAAATATTATTAAGAGCTAATAATATTCGACTGACCTATTTTTAGACTGGCAATCTAAAAATAGATTCCGCCCAGTATGTCTAAAAATAGAAGTCCATATATTTTTCCCGTCTTGACCAATCATCCACAAATAGCATCCTGCAACTCATAGACCATGATCCATATGTCTAAAAATAGACATAGTCTAAAAATAGACTTTGCGCCAAAAATAGCCTGCGGGCCCACTTAGTGAAGGCGACTTCTTTTCACTAAGCTCCATCATCTTGTTGCATTCTCAAAACTCCCTCTCAACAAGATATGGATTATCTGCAACCCCTATCCTGCCTCTATGGTATTCGAATTTTCTCCTGGTGAGCGCCTTTGTCAAGATATCAGCATCCTGATCCTCCGTGGGAATGTATGAAAGTAACATGATCCTCCGTTGCACACAATCTCTGATATGATGGTACCTAATGTCAATGTGTTTGGATATATCATGAAATACTGGATTAGCCGAGAGTTTAATGCAACTTTAGTTATCACAATAAATCACAGTAGGCTCCAAGTGTGACCTGAACAACCCGACCAGAATCTTCCTCATCCATATAGCCTCGCATGCAGCCAAAATTGTTGCCATATACTTGGCCTCTGCTGAACTGAGTGCCATGGATCTCTGCTTCCTGTTGTACCAAGAAACTACTGTCTAACCGATACTTAAGATCCCTCCAGATGTGCTCTTTCTGTCCATTGGGCTCTCTGCCCAATCTGCATCTGTGAAGCCACATAGCTTCACCTCATCCTCCTTTCTGTACCACAATCCATATCCCAATGTGCCTCTAAGATAACGAAATACATGCTTGCCTGCCTTCCAGAAGAGCTTGGTAGGCTTAACCATAGCTTCCGAAAGTTGGTTAACAACATAGCATATATCGGGTCGTGTATTGACCAGATACATAAGCGACCCCACCAACTGTCGATAAATAGTGGCATCCACTACCTCCACTGAAGTAGCATCCTCCTTCATCCAACCTTCAGGAAGATGAGTATCAACAGGCTTGCAGCCATGCATTTTGAACTTCTCCAGTATCTCCCAGGCATAATTACCCTAAGAAACAAACAGTCCACCACTGTGCCACCAAATTTCCAATCCCAGGAAATAATGAAGGAGGCCCAAGTCCTTCATCTCAAACTCTCTAGCAAGATCCTCCTTGCATGAAAGTATCAACAGCTCATCACCTGTCAGAATCAAATCATCTACATAAAGTACAATGATCAGCAACTTACCCTCCACCACAATCTGGTATAGGTTAGGATCCACCTCACTCTTGGAGAATCCAAGTCCGGTGAAATAACTGTCTATCCATGTGTACCAAGCACGAGGTTCTTGCTTCAACCCATACATCGCTCTCTTGAGCCTGCACACATGCGATTCGCTACTGAAGATCTCAAAACCTTCGAGTTGCTCTATTTACACCTCCTCCTCAATAGCTCCGTTGAGGAATGCAGTCTTCACATCCATCTGATGAATGTGCCACCCCATCTGCGCTGAGAGAGAAAGGATCGTCCGTATGGAAGAATACCTTGCGACAGGTGCAAAGGTCTCCTCATAATCAATCCCCTCTATCTGAGAAAATCCCCGGGCAACAAATCTTTCCTTGTACTTCTTCACACTCCTGTCAGCTACCTGCTTCACTTTGTAGATCCATCTCGAACCCACCACTGATTTCCCCTCCGATCTCAGGACAGTCTCCCATGCACTGTTTTTGACAATCGAATTGTACTCTTCCACCATGGCATCTACACATGCGGGGTCCTCCACAGCTTCCTTGAAAGAGGATGGCTCTGTCACGACACATTTGCTCACAAGAGCCATGTATCTAGTGTACCGGTTCGGTGACTGTCTCTGTCTGTGCTGTGTTGTAGGTGGTCCTACAACCTTCTCTGCATCTTGAGCCAGTTGCTCAGCTTCTGTAGTGCGCTTTCGCCCTCTGATGTTTGGTGCTGCATGAGTGGTCTCTTCCACTCCATGAACCTCATCTTGTGGCTGATCCACATCCTGAGACTCATCCTTAGGAACTAATAGCTCCTCCTCTGCATGCAAGTGTGGCTCCCTCTCAAGTGAACACTTCATGCCTTTCTCCTCCTGAAATTTGATATCCCATCGCACAACAGTCTTACGACTGTCTGGAAAATACACACGATAGTTGTGGGGTGTGTTAGTGTACCCCACAAATATCCCAACCTCTGCAGTCGGCTCCAGCCTCTTCCTGGCATTCTTTGTTACATGCACATAAACAATGAACCAAAAATCCTCAAATGGGAAATATCAGGCCTCTTACTAGAAAACGCCTCCTCAGGTCTACTCATGCCAAGTATCTTGTGAGGATAATGGTTCTGCACATATACTGTAGTATTGCATGCCTCTGCCCACAAGTGAATGGGTAGGCCCTGATCATGCAACATCGCCCGTGCAACACCCACGATCATTCTGTTCTTCTACTCAGCAACCCCGTTCTGCTGTGGGTTATGAGGTGCTATGAGCTCTCTTCAAATCCCTTCTGTGCTGCAAAAGTCCTTGAATTCTCCAGAGATGAATTCACCACCATTTTCACTCCTAAGAGCCTTCACCTGCTTCCTCGATTCCTTCTCAACCAGTGCCTTGAACTCACAGAACTTTGAGTATGTCTCGCTCTTCTTCTGCATGAAGAAGATCCAGCACTTCCGAGAATAATCATCAACAAAGATCACATAGTACCTGTGCTTTGCTGTCGAAGCTACTGAGAAAGGTCCACACACGTCTGTGTGAATTCTCTCAAGGATCATCGTGGTGCAACTATCCTTCTCGTGAAAAGTGGCTTTCACAAAATTTCCCAAGGTACATCCCTTGCACTGATTTGACTACGCAAGAGTACCCTTAGGAAGCCTAGTAGAAATGTGCTGTAGTATCTTCAAAGCTCCATAGTGAAGGTGGCCCAATCTCTGGTGCCACAGCTCGCCATCATCCTGGCTCACCACTCCTTCTGCCTTACATGCCATTGCTGCGCAGCCATCTACCTGCGATTGATACAGGTTCTTCACTCGAACCCATATCTTCTGGGTTTCTCCAGTTGTCTTACTGCGCAGGAAAGCCTTTCCTTCGCTGAAGACAACATCATATCCCTTGTCTTCTAACATCGCCACAGAGATCAGATTCTTCTTCAATATTGGAACATGCATCACTTCCTTCAATATGAAGGGTTTACCAGACTCCCTCACAAAGGAAATGGTACCAATACCGGTCGCACTGTATCTACCATCATCGCCCATCTCGATGTGCACTCCAAGATCTTTCTCATGTAGATCAATAAACAAATCTCGATCTCCTGTCATGTGAAAAGACGCACCACTGTCCAAGAACCACACTGATCCCATCACACTTGATACCAAGCATGCAATCATTGAAAAATCCATCTCAAACTACGAGGCTAAGGCCTCTCCATCTGCAGATCTAGCAGCTTGCTTGTTTTTCTTCTTCTGCGGACAATTTGTGGCATAATGTCCGTGCTGGTGACAGTGAAAGCACTTCACCTTAGAAATGTCCTGCTTCTTGCCTTTCACACCGGAATGAGAAGATTTCTTGCTCTTCCCCTTCTTTTATTTGGCAGCCAAAGCGCAATTTTCTTCATCAGATGCCTTTGATGAAGATCCGTCCCTGGTATTCTACCTTATCTCCTCTTGCACAAGATTAGACCAAAGTCTTTTCCATCTTGGCAATTTCTCCCGACCATTGACATAATCCTGATAGGCATGCCAACTCTTCGGAAGACCAAGGAGAGCCAAGCTGACCAAGTCCTCGTCATCTACAGTCACCCCCACACTTCCCAGCTCATCCCTGCATTGGGTGAACTTCGTGAGGTACTTGGGTATACTGTCTCCTTTCTCCATGTTAATGTTCCTGAGTTTATCCTTGAGCGCCAACTTCCTCTAGTCGCTCTTGCTTTGGAATAAATCTGTCAAGGCTTTCCACATCAAAAATGGAGAAGCCTTACAATGCAGGCTGGACACTATGTGATCCTTCACGCCCTCCAATAGAATCCTTCGACATTTTACTATTTTCTTTTGCCATGTGTCCAATAAGGCAGCATCGCTAGAAGCAGGCTTTTGGACTTCAGATTCAATGAACTCCTTCAGCCCGTTGTCATCTAGCACTGCCTCCATCCTATCTCTCCATGCAATATAATTCGAGCTGCCTTCAAGAGCATACTCCAATCGCAATCCCTGATAAGACATTTTGACTTCGACACCAAGAAAACACTTCTGCAAATTCGAATTCCACCAGCTCAAAACTCAACCGCTTCCGATCTAAACTTGAGAACAAATTATTTCTAATATAGAGATCGACTGTAGGGGCATTTACCGGATCTTTCACCTTCAAAGAAGGATGAATCCAGAGGCTACCTGGCCCTCGTACAAACTCTGCCTATAGAAATAAAATGTAATCACCGTAATAGATCCGATGATCAATATCACTCTGATACCATGTATAAATTATCTGAATAATAGATGAATTATTCACCGAGATTATCCTGGTCACACACTATTTGAGCTTCATGCATAACACATAACCTCTTCTACCATTAATCATCACATGCGGAAATAAAACAAGCGGTATGCGATCATAAGAACATTAATCAATCACACATATAAACACAGTATGTAATGGGGAAAGCTTACAGCTGAAAACCCCCAGCTATCTGTATATTATAATGATAGAGAACATGTAACAATACATAGAACAATACTCCTCACAAGTACTCAGTACTATCTCCAATTGTTACACACAAACTAGCTCAGATCTGAACAAGTCACAAGTTCAAATCTCTTCCACTGTTTGCCTGCCTCTACTGCGCAATCCAAGTTGAGAAAGGATGAGATCGAAGTTCGAATCCGCTTGGCTTCAACTGCACAATCTTCATTGGCAATCTCAATCAATGCTTATGCAAATCTCATGCACAACTATAGTCACAACTAATAGCAAACCGACTCTTTCACCTATCTCTTCCACTGGTCTCCACTAAACTGTCCATGCACTGCTGTTAATTGATGTGTTCTTTAGTTGATTTATGAGTTAATAATTAGTGAATTAATTAATAATTAATTCACACCACTCATCTCTAGTGTATTAATCAGTTAGACTAAATACAACTAGTTCAACTAAGTTAAACCGAACACAACTCCATCAACTCCTCAATCAACTCCACCAAACTCTGCCACATGAGTTCTAACTAAAGTCAACCATGAAATAGCTCAACCAAACCCTAGGAATAGTGTAATTCCTTCTGTCAGCTGCATGTGCCACATCTGTAGCTCAAACTGAAGTGCTGCAAGAGAATAAGATAATGTTTATAGTCCAAATATTATTAAGAGCTAATAATATTCGACTAACCTATTTTTAGACTGGCAATCTAAAAATAGATTCCGCCTAGTATGTCTAAAAATAGAATTCCATCTATTTTTCCCGACTTGACCAATCATCCACAAATAGCATCCTGCAACTCATAGACCATGATCCATATGTCTAAAAATAGACATAGTCTAAAAATATACTTTGCGCCAAAAATAGCATGCGGGCCCACATAGTGAAGGCGACTTCATTTCACTAAGCTCCATCATCTTGTTGCATTCTCAACAGTAAAAAAGTAAAACGATTAAAAAATAATAAAATAATAAAACTACCTTTTCAACTCGTATTTTCAACTTATCTCCCTAAGGGTTTACTCAAATTTCGAGTGAAAGTACTTGTTGGATGAAAAATTTAATTCCTCATCCAAGGAGTACCCGTGTTGCATACTTTTGATGGACCCTGCTACACGAAAAATGAGAAATACATGAAAAAACACGATTGTAATCATGTTTTTCATGTATTTCACATTTTTCGTGTAGAAAATTCCATCAAAAGTATGCAACATGGGTAATCCTTGGATGGGAAATTAAATTTTGCATCCAACAAGTATTTTTGCTCGAAATTTGAGTAAAAAATTAGTGAGATAAGTTCAAAATACGAGTTGAAAAAGTAGTTTTTTCTTTTTTCCCTCTAAAATTTAATGATGTAATCAAATATTATTTTATTATTTCCATTATTATTTTATAATTTCCTTAGGAGGCCCATTTTAGACCTCAAAATTCCCCTAATGCTCGAAGAGCACTCCCCAGCTCAAAGAGAAACTTCTACCTGCAGCAGGTCCAAGACCCCACTAGTTTTGGAAGACCATGCATGAGGAGGAGGTCTCATCAAGAGATCCCATGAAAGGTGCACTTCAACATTTCATGGAGTGCCAAGTTTTTCAATAGTCTGAGGAGGCTCTTTCCTTTTCACCCTTGGATCCTCGTGGATTCAAGGAGGAATAGATAGATGATGGAGGACATCTTCAGATGGATAACATCTCTCATGTGTGTGTTGGACACTTCTTGAGCCATCCACATCATGGTGGGAGGTTTTTGCCTACCACCTATCTGGATCCTTATGGGGTCAAATTGATCCTTGAGAAGATTGCATTTCAACATCCCATGAAATGCAAGAGAAGAAATCTAATTTGGGATGATGATAGCCTTCATGGGAGGAGTACCAAGATGGAGGATGGAAGAGGACATCCATAATGGGTTGAGTGGATGTGGATGGAGAGCAAGAAGTTGGTGAGCTACTTGCATATCTATGATACCAGGCAGCAGAAGGCATGGCTATTTTGGTTACTCTTGAAAGAGTTTGGTCATCATCCTCTTTGCAAGGGTATGTGGCAGGATACTTGCATCATGGGGCAGCAAGGAGTATGGACACATTGTGTTGACATAACATTCTTCATTATAGATTTCAGATTTCTGCGGTGTGAGTTTAGAGTTTCTGAGTTCATAATCTCCACAGTGAGAATTTTTGTGTCTACATTTTGGGTCTAGAACAAGACCCATCATTAGGAGAAACATTTCCTGATGATGGGTCTTGTTCTAGACTCGAAACATAGACACAAAAATGCTCACTGTGGATATTCCGAACTCAGAAACTCTGAACATTCTTCATGTTAAACACCATGTTTTCACTACATGATTTGGATGATGGAAGTATGAGGAGGCAACAAAAGATTTTGTTGCTTGGGATGTTCTTGGGAGAGCAAGGGCAGGTTTTCTCTCACAGTTTTCATGATGTTGTAGGAGTAGAAGATGGTGTTATCACTCAGGTTTTCCTTGAAGTTGTGGAAAAGGAAAGTAGACCCGAGGTAACCACAAACCAACCTTCAGATGCAGAATCTAGCCAATCTGCATCTAGAGAGGGCTCTCTCTTTATAATTTATCTTTGTTCTTAGAAGGTTTTTGGCTAGTTATAAATCCAAGAGTTTGTTTGAAAATGGTGGAATTCGCAAACTAAGGGCAAGGTTGAATATTTTCAGGCCATTGGGCTATGGAGTCAAAGGATGGCTTTACTGGATTACTATTCTACACACAAGATGGTTTTGCAGGGCAAGATAGCCAAACAAAGGACAATCCTTAAAATTTAAAGTGGATGGAATGATTTTGAAGGGATGAAAGGCAGCTAAGAATCTTTCACCATGTTCAAAAGAAAGAAATGAAATGATTACAAACAAAGAGCAGTGAAGAATTCTTTATTATAGTAATCAAGAATGTTTAAATTAGCAAAGCAAGAGCATTTAAGAATTCATGCTTATAACCAATTTAGAGGAAAACATTAAGAATAATCACATCTGAAATTAGAGTACAATTAAGTAAATTCTGATTCAATCCTTTATGTAAATTATTTAGAAATGGACACAATGATATTATAAACAGATATAAAACTTAAGACATAGGATAGAAAGACTTATTGAACTGCAGTCCGACACATGAATCCTGCAAAAAGTCCTGAGCTTCAAATTGTCATCCAGCAAGCCACAAATAAATTTCTCTAGAACACTTTTTATTCCAAAAACATCAATGTCACAGCGAAGTAGTAGAATCCACCCTCAATACTTTCTTTGAGGGTTTATTTATACAAAAAATGATTTAAAATATCTCACACTATCCTAGCAAATAATCTAGGGTGACTAATGAATAAGTTACAATAAAAAGGAGATAGATGGTCTCGTAGATAAGATAAAAAGCAACTGCTGGTGTGCTGTTTTCCTCCCTTTGTGGATGAGCTGGAGTCAAGTCCTACAATAGGGCTCGATGCTATCCTTTTGAGTAATTATTTTTTACTGCCTTACTTGTCTGATACTCTTTGTTTCTACTGATACTCTTTAAACTGCCTAACTGATACTCTTTAATCTTTGCTCCTCTATTTATCTTTTCATGATAGTAAAAAGACAAAATTCTCTTCCTGAAGATAGATTTCACAAAATTTCCAATAAGTCATCCCACCATTGATCTTCTGCTATTATGGTTCTTTTAAGTTTTCTTAATGTTTCATCAGCCTCTGTGTACCTGTAGAAAGTAGGCCTGTTTGGGAATAAATACCTTATTTCATACTCAAGATGAAACAAATCCTTCAACCTATCGTAGAGATTCCTCCCTGTTGGCAATGTAGCTTCTGACGAACTGATAGAATGATCAGTTGTATTATGAGCATGTATATTTATTTTATTAACATAGGTTTCCAGGTCCATTATTTTGTCCTCTGAGAGCATAGGACTGGGTAACCCATTGTCTAATAAAACTTGAAACTTTTCTTTGAAAGCATTAATTTCTTCCAGAATATCTGAGCGTTTCCTTTCCAAATTTTGCATAAGAGTTCTTTTGGTAAAAACTCTTTTAATTGCTAAAATAGTGCCTGTCCTGTCTTCAATTCCAACTTCTGCAAGCTGTTGCTTAGTCTGGGTGTTCAAAAATTGTATAAGTTGATTGGCTTGCTCAGGTCTGCCTTTTAATTCATCTCTTGTTCTGTCTATTTCTTCCATGGCTACTTTGACCAAGTCATTTTGTTCAAAGATGGTTTGAACAAAGGACCAGACACTCCTTATTGTCTCAATTATATTATCCCAAAGAATCTCATTTATTTCCCTCAAAGGCTTTTCTAATGAAAGATCTCTTTCTAAAGCCTTAACCAAATTTTCCAGCCTTTTAATTTCCCTGGTATTATCAGCAACAGTCTTTTTAGACGCATCATATTTCTGCTCCAAATTTACTAGCTGCAATTTTGTGGTTTGAAGTTCTGTAACTCTGAGTTTTAAACTTTCCATTTGCTTTACCAATTCATCAGAATTCAAACTGGAAGTGTTCACCTGTGCTGACTCTGTTTGTGGATCTGCTACTATGGTACCTGTAGTGATCTCTGTTGTAGATGCTTGCATGATATCTTCTTTTTCTTTTAATGCCTGTTTCAATTCTTTCTCTGTTTCACTCAGTTTCTCAGTCATTTTCAAGAGAAACTCCATCATTTCTTCCTGTGAATTTTCCTTCAAAACTTCTTGAGTTTGGGGGTGCCTTGAGGCTGGCAATTTCAGCTGCTTTCTTAGTGCAGCAATATCATCATATTTCTTTTTAATTAGTGCCTCAATGCTTTTGATATCTTTGGGATTGTGACCCAAACTGATGATTATTTCTTCCAGAGAATTTATTCTGTTATCTTTTGCCTGAGAAGAAGCTTTCTCAATTTGCAACTGGGTGTTTGTATTATTTAAAGAATCTTGCAATGTATGGGCTGCCATTGCTTTATTAGTAAGAGTGGAATATATCATTTCCCCAGTTTGTTTATGCAACTCTATTTGGTTCAAGGGATGAATGTCTTTTGCCAGGACCTCAAAATTGGTCCTAATATAATCAGATGTTGTCTTGGGTTTTGGCACCTTGGATTTGAAATGGCTCATCAT
This sequence comes from Pinus albicaulis, assembly GCA_034641835.2. Lineage (NCBI taxonomy): Eukaryota > Viridiplantae > Streptophyta > Pinopsida > Pinales > Pinaceae > Pinus > Pinus albicaulis. The sequence goes on along the minus strand of JAXQQM020086633.1, from coordinate 151,067 downwards.
CATTTTGCCTTGCTGAATGTCAAATGCTGACATCAATCTTTCTTGATTGTGTGGATCCATTCTAAGATACTGATCATATACCTGCATTCTCAATGGGTCATTCTTTGCTTTTATATTAATGAAAGTTTTCTTTATATCACCTGCATATGCTTTTGGTGGCTTAAAGGAAGATACTTCAGTACTCAACTGTCTTTGCTATTCTTTTCCTTTGTGGCTTGTATGTGTTTCACTAACTGTGCCAGTTAGTTGACTATCTTCTCTTTCATCATCAATTATTTCATCTATAATTTCCACTTCTGGAAGTGGATTGAGTTTCTGCCTTTTAACTTGATGTAGCTCTGAGGATTCTTTGGTAGGAGTAGTATCTGGAACCTGTCTTCTCTTGCCTATTTCCATATTGGATGGAGTTTGCAATTCTGAAACTTCAGGATGATTTACTTGAGTGGGAGAAACCTGTGTTTGATCTGGTACTCTGGAGGTTTGAGGTTTCTCTGCCATGATAAAAGTTTCAATGACCTGTATTTCAGGTTACTTCCCTTTGCCTTTATACTCTATTGCAATTGATAGACTATCTTCCTGTAATCCCTGTTGGAGATTTCTTGCTGAAGAAGTGCCAATGTGAGGTACCTGCACTTGACCACAAGATTCTAGGTCATACTTCTTCTCAAGATCTTTCATAATTTTGTTCATATTGTCTTCTTCACTATCTTGCTCAACTAATGTTCCTTCCACCCACTCATCTTGATTAGCATATTGTTCTATTTCTGGAATCCTATGGTGAAAGTAAGAGGATGATTTGTTCTTCATTATTTTGTCACAGATAAAACCGAATGGATCATAAGGAATCCAACGGAAACTCCTTTGTAACTTGTAATGGTTTTGTAGTATATCTTCTGCTTCTCGCTCAACATCTCTAGAATTGCATATAAAAAGACCAAATTGACTTTTGATCCTGAGTTGTGCTTTCTTTTTTACACTACAAAAATGAATCATGTCAGAATTATTCATTTGCCTAAAATATTCTAAGGCAAAAAGTCTCATAGGCACATATTTTGGCAGCCTGAATGGATACAATTCACATCCATATATTCTGATGACTGAATGATTTTGGTATAAATACCAATCTCCAACTTTGTATGTCCTTGAAAGCTGCAAAGTCTTCTTAATCTCATTACTGAGTCTTGGAGGAGGAATTCCTGTCAACAAGGTAGTTGCAGGATATACAAAAAGATCGATGAACTCAGTATAAGAATAAGGAGAATTATAGGAAGAATGAGTTATGGGAGACCAAAATATAACAGATATAGGGTTTCCCTTGACATCAAGCTTTTGAACAGGAAAAGGGAATTTCTCTGATTGGTAATAGATGATGAGATGGTAAATGACTGAGGAATATTTAAACACTTTCTCATTATCTAACCTTATGAACTGGTCATGGATTTTATTGGCAATGAAGGATGCAAAGTCATATTTTACTGCAGGAGGTTGCCTAGGAATAAAGATAAACATCAAAACCAGAGTTATTTCATCAACATATTCACTTGTATTGAAACCCATGACAAAAGATATCATATTTAGGATGATTTTTCCTAATTCAGTGAAATAAGAAAAACCATAGGGAGGAGGGCCCCTAGGTTGATGCCTCGGTAGCATAAAGGTATGGCAAATGCATTTCAATTTTTCTAGGGTCAATTGTGTGGATTTTTCAAGAAGTTCTTCCATAGACAAGGGAGTGAGCTCTTGATCAGGTTCAAAATGAAGCATTGTATTGATAGCTTGGGGAGTAATGGGGAAAAGAACACTCTGGTCAGGGGACATTACTGCTCTTTGAGTTGGATCATAGTTAGAATGGCAGTAGTGGATAATTTCTGGGAAAATACGGACTGAGGGGATGAGATATCTCGGGAAATTGGATTCCCACAACCCAATGACATCCAATCCCTTCGAATAATCATCTCTGCAGCGACGATAACTTCGAAGGGGATTTTCATCAAACACTAAGTCTTTAATTTGAAAGTCTTTATCCACTAAGGGCAAGTATTCTAACTCTCTGTGAGGGGCATTTAATGGGGTTACATTCAGAGCTGCCGAAGCTTCCATTTTCGTTCTTGTGTGTTCAAAATGGAAATTTCGGGGTTTTCTTCACAGACTGGGCGCAATTTTGATACTGGGAGCTTTGATTTTACTTGCAGGAGCTAGAATAGACCGATATTAACCCTTTTTCAGACTCTGGCGTGAATGTTTAACACAGGAAAATGGATTTTTCAAAGAGTTTCAGCAAGAAATTGAATAAATACCTATTTTGATGGAGGAGTTTGGATTTTACAGGTACTGGTTGATGGCGGATGAATGCTTGGGCACTAGTTTAACAATGGCGTTCGACAATTTGGTTGGCGACGTCTTAATCAACGGAATTTTCAAATTCTTCAGAGGGGAACGCAGTCGCTTTCAGCAGTGAAAATGACGGAAAAACACGGGTTTTTGTTTTATTTACAAATTCAATGGGAATTTTTTATTTTTCCAAGGATGACGTCATCTGGTACGGGGGAATATGTCACTGGGACTAAGCGGTAAGCGGTAATTTCCGCACCGCTTTTCGGGAGATGGCAGTATTCAGCGGGGAGGCAGCGATTCCATTAGTCGACTGACACGTGGTCGGAGTACTATTCCAAAACCACCGTGCCCCCGCTCGTTATCTTTCGGACGCAAGACGGCCAGCGGAATGATCTTGGGCCGTTGATCTTCAGGAGGGTGATCTGACAGTGGACGGGATGTGAACTTGACGGAGTTTTAATGCGCGGGCCCGACGGTGGATTAAAACATGATTAACTTAATGAAATATCCCGGGGGGCGTTTAATTGGCGGAATGAATGGTTATTAATTAATCCTGGTGATTTAATTAACCCCATAGTTTATACACGGTTACGGCAGGGTCAAGGGTTTGTTCAACCATGGTTAAAGTGTCGGGGGGAAATTAAAATACCAAGGGAATAGACCACGGTTGCTCGGGGGACTTTCAAAGTTTTTGTTTGAATTAAAACTTTCTGGTTCTTTATTTTCGTTTCTAAACACATAAAACTATATGTTTAAAAGACTTTTTTCATATATTTTTAATATATGGTAATAAAAAAATGTTATTTATCAACCATAAGGGTAGGGAAATATTTTATATGGGTATATTTTTAGCCAAAGGGTTTTCTTATTGGGGATTTTTATTTAACAAAGGGGATTAAATAAAATTTGGCCAAAACTTTATAATAAGAGGGGTTTTTTGGGATATTTAAGTAAAAGGAGTTATGTACTATAGGATAAGGTCTTTTCACTAGGGATTTAGTAAATAGATCAGAGGTCAATATGACAAAGGACAAGGTAAACTCAAAATACTTAACTATAACTAAGAAAGTGAAGATTTCTGAAGTAAATTACATCATATCATTTTCAACACTTAAACATAGAATAGCAAGTGATTTTGAGGGATTTTTATGGAAATTTACATGATTTCCCTAAGTAAAATAGGACTTTACTTAGGAAAAGGTTTAAAGTGAATGATTACAATGACAAATAATCTCAAGTACTTAGGTCTTTTTGATCATTAGGCCGAGGGTCCGGTCCCTCCAAAATTCAAGGAAATGCCTTGAGCCCCTTTAGTCTCCAAATACCTTAGCACTTTAGGGAAATTAGTAAAAATCTTAGGGAAAAAGTGATGTGGGAAGTTAATGATTTTGACTTTGCTTTCTTTGAATTTTCCAGTGCATTTCTTGCTTTAGTACTTGTGATGAAAATAAGAGATTAAACACATTTAGCACTATAATTCATCACATGAAACTTTGCAACACCATCTACCTACCCTATCTACTTTACACTACCATTTTCTCTCCTTTATTAGGGTGCATTTAGACTTGCAAACCCTTATCAATCTTCCTTTCTTTTACATGACAAATCTATCTATTTCTACCCTTATTACATCCAAGGGCTCAGATTAAACTGTTGAGCACCTTTTATTAACTCTACCTATCTACTTATCTGCCAAGATTAAACTGTTTGGCTAGACATTTATTCTCTATTCTACAACATGAAATTGAAAAATGAATGAGTCAAGTTTATACAGTTTGACTCTTCATAAATTGCGGCAAAAGTTTGACAAGCTGCACACAATTGCTTTATTACAGAAAATGAAATAGTAGTGGCATTCAAACTTGCACACTTTCCTGGTCTATTTTTGTTTGGGGTTCATTTCTTTCACTTTTTTGACCATTTTATTTTTCTTACCCTTTGATATTTCTTTTAGGGTATATCCTCTTTACATTCTTTAAATTTTTTGATTTTTTGGTTTTTTCTAGAATATGGAACACCTTTGCTCAAGAAAAGGTTAGAACATATTCCATAGTTCAATCAAGACAATCATGAAAAATGAAACCTATTGGTATAGGAGTCTAACAGATGGCACTATCATAGTGCAAAGGGGCTACTCCTTGGCCTTAGATGTTCAAGAGGTACTTTCCCCATGGGAGAGACTTCTTACATATAGCAGCATTATGGGAGATTCCTTTGACATTCTTCATGTCAAAGATTGGAGCCATGAGTTGGAGGGAGCCTATTTTCATAGGCCAACAACGTTGCCACTTTGGAGTTGGTGTTTATTGATGGAGTATCCCTAGGATCACTTCAGACTTGATGCACTTGATGGGCAAACAGGAGGTAAGAAAGATGAGGTAGTAGATGGGGACATCTATTACTATGGTATACTATTATTGTCTTGGGTTTCCAAGCATGAGGGAGAGGATTTGTAGGCAATACTTGGTCCATTTATCTTCAGGGGAGTGTGCCAAACTACTATGGAGGATCCATTCATGGGCCCATGTGTCTTCTTACTTCCAACATATGGTGAGAGCTTTGTTTGTGCAACACAATATTTGCATGCTCTTACCATCTCTTGGCAGTGCATTGCTCCAAAAGTAAGCAAGCTCTTGATTTTTATCCATGACCAATGTTGGGCCAAACCATATGATAGAGGTAGCCATCTCTTCTGTGGCCTTGGGCAGATGTTTTGTCATTACATGTATGTTCAGTTGATTCATATGATTAACCATGTATTAAGAAACAATTTGCATGGTGTTTTTCTGAAGCAACAACTTGAAAGACTACGCTATTACCACTTGGGAGACTGTTGGTACCTTCCAACACTTTATGAAACCATCAGAAATTCCCCTATTGTGATACCAATCATGATCCCACTTGCTGGTGTTGTTTTCATCTTGACTGGAGACAGGATGTTGAGTGAGGCACATGGTTTGAATGTGTCCTTTTGGGAAGGAGATTCCCACATTTTCTGCAGTACATGTTCTAAGGGGAACATGGGAGGATTTGTGACCACCATCGCCAAATATTTTTTCCCTTGGAGGTGGGCCAAATGTGTGATGGGATGCCATATGATGATGCTCTCCTATTCATCACATGTGGGATGTTTTGGGCCAACTAGTTTTACAGTGTTGGAGGAAGGATCCTTACATATCTAATCTTCATGTTGCCACTTGAGGGAAATATCATTGTAGCCCAAGATCAACAAGAACTCTACACTTATCTTAAATGGAGAGGAGGATAGCACGGGGTAGGCAATTTTGTCTACTATGTTCAATTTTTCAGCCCACCTTTTTTGCAGGAAACTAAGGTGGAAAAGAATTTTCTGGAGTTGCCATGTTGGGAGGTGACTCATTTGGTTTGGATGATTGCTTGGGAGAAGATTCTTTCCCCATCCATTTTAGTTCTAACCTTTCATTTTCTTGAGGACAAACAACATTTTTGGAGGGGAGGAATGTAATATTCCTAATTACCCCAAGATAATAGGAATATTTCATTTTGTGTTAATTTTCTTAATTGATGAATAAAATGTAAAGGAGGACATGTAAACTCCTAAATGTTGGGAAAAATACTGAGAGGGGGGGGTGAATCAGTATTTAGTGCTGACAGAAAACTATTTAATTTTTCTTGCTTTTAAACCCATACGCTATTTTACTAAACCAAACTCGCGTATACACGCAGATAACCAGAAGGAAACTTGTGTATGCACATAGATCTAATTATGCACTTAATTCTTCACTTAGATCATTGCTTCAATAATTCATCAGATGTTATGTTAGCAGTAAACAGGTGCAGTAAAAACAGAATAAATCATCACACATCATCAACACACATGAACACCAGGATTTAAGGTGGAAACCCAATTCGGGAGAAAACCACCGTTGTCGTCGTCTCAGTCTTCAATATTTATTATATAAAGAAAACATCTTACAACCATGTACTGGCACAGACTCATACCAGCATGCAGGCACCCACCTGCAGAAGGCTACACCCTTCTCTTGTTTACCAGCCTCTCTTGGAAAGGAGCTACAACCCCCTGATCTCGTTTACCAGCCTCTCCTGGAAGGGAGCCACTACCCCCTGCTCTCATTTACCAGTTACCACTGGAAGGGAGCTACTACCCCCTTACTGAAGGCTTCAACCCTCAGCACCACTGCAGACCACGTTTCATCAATTTTCAAACTGGATCAAATAGCTTCAACACAACCCTTCACTTATCAACAAGCATACTATGCCCCTAGCTTCAAACAGAAAAGTGAGACCAATGTAACCAGAATATCAGAGATAACCCAGACTTCAGAATAGATATGCAGATGTAACCTCAACCCAGACCATTCAATGATTCAAATATCATACGCTACTTTTATTTACTAAAGTCGCGTGTATACGCGCTTTCGTGTTTATCAACCTATGTATACCTCTGTGCATTCTTTAGAAAACCCTAATTTCTCATACGTGCTTTTCATTCATTGAACCTGCATGTATACGCGCATTTTATGAAGTGAACCTGCGTATAGAATTGTAAATTTTCAGGACTGTGTAGTTCTTCAGATTAGATAAACAACCCAAAATTCATTCTTCACTTCAACAAAGATTCGCCAGATCATAGATCTAAACATTCCATCATCAGATCTAGAAGATACATAGACAATACAGATCTAGAGATCCCTCTTCATCATTTTCTTCATGGGTGCATTATTAATTCAGATCAATCATTCAACTGTTACCCATTCCATACAGATATACTTCAGAGTGAAGTATTCATTCAAGCTTAGACACTTGCACACCCTTGCACAATGATTTTCTTATCCTTATATAGATTTAGCCTTTGTCAATACCATGAGCCAAAACCACTCAACTTCCGATGGTATTCCTGGATGGGATCACATAGAAAATCCAGCGCTCAATACAATGGGTCAATACCATGGTAGTAACCCCTGGTTTTATAAATTTAGAGCACAATTAGGCAGACGCGACTTGGCACGTACTTTTCCGCATGCATACACTACTTCTCCTAAACAAACCCGCGTATGCTTTGTGACACACACTTTTCATCATTGATCTGGCCCTTACTGAAATTTCTTTCTCTGGTACTTCTGAGCTGCTTGTAGAACATCAGATTTACATCATTAATAAACTCATCAAGCATCAAGGACAACTTCTTCAAGTAGTTTGCCATCATCTTCATCAAGTGGGTTGCCATCAAGGACAACACTTTGCATCATATTGCCAACACAAAAAACATCCAAATAAATCAATGCCCAATGTAAACAGAGGAAAATTAGGGTTGTTTCAATAAAATACCCTTATAATGTGAAAAGGGGATCATCACAGTAGCTGGATTTTACACTTATGAGAGTGAACAAGGGCAAATGGATGAGGACATAGTCAATTTTGACTAAGTCAACATGCATGCATGAAGAAGAAGAGATCATCGATAAAACCAGTTCAGTGTGAGAAAGGAACAACATAGGCAGAAATTTGTGAGCTAGATTAATTGCACTTGAGGGTGAAAAGGGATGAGGTAGATTGACTGGGTCAACAGGACCAAATCACAACACTCTCCAGATGCATTGAACCTCCTTGTTGATCAACGCAGTTCTAGAAGGAGGCCCTCATGTGAAAGGAGATAATTCATCAAGGTGGTTTAGGGTTTGCCAAAGCTCTCATATTATAAAATGAAGGGGAAGGCTCAAGAGAAGGTTGTTGATGATATTATATTTTCAGAGTATATTGTCTGCTTAGACATATCTCATTCTCTTGGCTATTTAACAGAGAATTGTGAGGATTTCCTGTTTAGGGATTCTCTCTCCTTCCATTGAGTAGCTCTTGGAGGGAATTGTACTATTCTTCCACTCTCAGGCATATGGCCAAACTCCATCTCCCTTAGAAAACATGAATCTTGTTGGGGTTTACTTGTTTCAGTGAGCTACAACAAGTGGAGACTAGCTATGCTCAGATCTAGATTGTACTAGTACCTCTTCTCAGTGATTATGTATTTTAATCTCCTGGAAGAGTGTATTAGCTATTGAGCTCTAGATTTTAGATCTTGGCATGTGTCCAACTCACTCCTCACCATCTTCAGCGCAATTAGATTTAGAAATTGCATCATTTTCTAGAGTGCTGCAGTAGTAGGGTTTGATCCCTTACTTGTGAGCTTTTTCCTTGGAGGAAGGGCCAACCCTTCTCCCAGAAATATTTTTATCTTATTCTTCTTCTATCATTTGTATATTCTAGCTACATTTATTCAGTGCTGTAGAAAACTACATTTTTCAGATCTAGATCTGCAGATCTGCACTTCCATGCATTGTATCTCATGAAACTCTTGCCGGGTTGTTCTCTTTGAAGTGTAAAGGAGATGGATCTCCATTTTTATCTATAATTTCATGTAATAAACTCCTGATCTGACATTAATGACATATTTTGTCTAAGCCCTTCAAAAAATCACGCTGCATAAGCTTCAGTTAATTTCTGTTGAGTCAAGTCATGGGGATTGGGCCTTTTCTAGCCATATAAGGGAGTGGGAGAACTGTTTAACATAGCTAGAATGATTTGTTTTGCTGAAATTTGATATGTGAGTCCCCTATAACATATTCTAAGGGATCCAACCATCATTTTCCTCTATTTTTATGCAAATATCTGAAATTAACCTTTTTAGGGCTTAATTTGTTGCTTTTCCCCATCTTTAGTGGGTAGAATGGATCATACTTCTTGCTGTTGTACGTAAAATTGATGCTAAAGTGTTTCTTGACACATTAAATGGATTAATATCTTGCTGCAACTCCTTCATTGTGTTTACATATTGTTGCAGTCCCATTATTGGGCATTTTCCGGCCATTCTAGGTGTGAGAGGCTTGTTTATCTCACTTAGTTTTCTTGGTTTCTGATTTACTCTTGGATTTGGATCTTAGATTATTATATCTAAGAGATACAAGGGCTAATCTTGTTTTTTGTAGCATCCATTCCTAAAAAATGCGTTTTTCAGGCATGCCTTGATAGCAATCCCAATTTGGGGATATTACACCTACAAAAAAAAATGGCCAAGCACTATGCATTTAAAAATCAAATTGCAAGGGCCAAACTCAAAGGAGCCCTTGCCTAAATTCAAGCACTCAAGGAGGAAAAACACCAATAAAACATTTATATCTTAGATGATGCTTCTCTATAGGCATCCCAAACTCCATGAAGAAGATGTTTTCAAATTTTGGGAAATTTTTGGAAATTTTTGGTTTTTGGTTATTTGAAGGGCCGAAAGTGCAGCACCCTTGGCGCTACGGTTTTACTACAAGCATACTCAGGAGGAAAAATTTACATTTTTTAAATCCTCAGCTCAATTACAACATTCTCACCAAATTTCAGGTCATTTGGAGTTGATTTAGTCCTCCAAAAGGCCCAAAAACATGCCAATTTTCACCTTTCTGCCATGTTTTCAGGGTTTTCACTGCACCTTCAGCAACCTTGGGAGATTTGATTTTTTAATAGGACAATGGAACCCAATCAGAAAACCAAAGGCTATTTTGAAAAATAGACTCAACAAGCCTCCAATGAGCCATCATGGAGCCAATTCTGACATCGGGAAGACCTTCAAAACTTGGCTGCAAGAGGACCCAGTTTTCCTGTGCAGGCGTTGTGCCTTCAAACCTCACTATTGCGCCCTTATTGTGCAAAAGTCAACAAACAAAACTCATTGATGGAAAAAATATATTTTAGTGCTTTTTGGGGCAAATCACTCCCAAGTTATGTGTTAGAAGTTATGTTGCATTTATTTCGTTAGATATTATGTGTCTTGGGCCTTGCATGGTCTCCTTGCACATAAATGACATTTATGGGTATTGTTGATATTTCAAACCCTAATTATGGTTTTGGCCCTCCTTTGCTAGATAAATAGAGCATGGAGGTCTCATTTTATTTGGTTGGCATTTGATTACTCTTGTGAGTAATACATAGACTTGGAGATTGAAGAGAAATTGGTTTTTGGTGTTTGTGGATGGCTTGGCTTGCTTGACATTGGAGAAGGCTTGCTTACAGAATCCCTGAGCATAGTTAATTGTGATGTGTTTCTATTTAGTTCATGTTTCCCTCTATTATCATTATGTTTCATATTTCTATGTTGCAGTAGGACAAAATTTTTAGACTAATAAATGTTGTTCAGAGGCACGTTAGCTCTATTTGTCCTCTATTGCCTCTATGTTTTCCTTTGCTAGGTCAGTTTAGAGAATTATTAGTTTCTCTCTAGACCCACTTATGCTTGTTTATCTTATGAAATATTCAATACAGAAGATATCAAATATGTTTTATGGTTAGCCCTACTTGTTTTATGTTACTTAAACATTTTTCTTAAGATCTTTCTTTGAAGTATCACTGATTTGGTTTAGCCAAAGAGATTTATGTTTTGATCATGTCCTTTGTCCATTCTTAAAAGGTTTCCTTGGAGGTCTTTATAGCTCTGATAAATGATGTTTTGGCATTCCCTCTTCCTTTATCTATGTTATATGTATATCTTAAATGTTTTCTAATCTTGAAGGTGAAATCACTATAAGTTTTACAAGTTTCTTGCCTTCTATAGTTCACTGGACTGTTTTTCTTGAATGCTTGTTTTCTTGAGTTTAATCAAAGAGTTATTGGTTTTCCCTATCTTGTGATTATTTCTTCATGCTTATTATTATTAAAGACCATCATTGTTAAAAGGTATTTGTTCAAGGATTCGTAACTGCCATTTTACACCTACTATGTTCACAAACTTGATGTTCATTTCATCTCACACAAATTTTGAAGATCCATTTGACCATGTTAGATTTTCCCTGTGATGCACCCTGATTCATTGTTTAACTTTCCATGAGCTTTTGAAGACTCCATAGCCCAATTCCTTGAATATCTCTTACTCCATCTATTCTACTTGATCATCTACCCAACCCAAACAAACAAACAAGCCCTAAACTTAACAACTAGCCTAAAATCAAACACTAAAAGCAAACAAGTTCACATCCTTTACACAAAATAGAGAGAGCCCTCTCTGAGTCCAGGAAGGCTAGGTCCTAGGACTCCAATGACTGGTCTGATGTTACCCTTGTTCATTTGTTCTCACCAATCTAACAAATTACAGGGACCTAACATAATGGCAATCACGGTGGGACTTTGAGTAAGAAACAAGCCTAGACATCCTTAGAGAATTCAGAAAACCCTTGTCAAATAGTATACACTGACTCATCGCCATAACATAATGGCAATCATGGTGGGACCTTTGAGTCAGTGACATCCTAAGTATCCCTTAGGAGCTCTCAAATCCCTGTCAAACTTAGAAAACTCAAGTGTTAGCCAAAATTAGAATCTAATTGTTTCACCATCCTAGCAAAATGATGAATCAACTGGAGGACACTCATTAAAACCTTAGGGCTACATAAATGAACTCATAAAACCCCAAAAACATCCCTAGATTGGTTTTTGCAAATTGTTGGTAGTGAACCACAAATACATATCCTCAAAACAGTAAAAAACATGCACCTGACGACTCCACTAGCCTCCAGTAGGCCTACTAACTCCACTAGTCTTCAGTATCCCTATTGACCTCACTAGTTCTCACAAACTACCCCAGGAATGCATTAATTAATCCTAGTATTGCTGATGGTGGATAGTAGAGTTGAAACCTTCCACCTGGAAACTCCACAACTCTCAACAAACCTAAAAGACTCCACTGTTAAAAGACTCTAGACTGGTTATAAAGATGCAATGACCTTTTTTCGGACTGATTGAAAAAAATGACAAGGTTGGTGGCAGACATTATATATAATGAAATTTCAAATTAGTTATCAGAGCTTCAGCTTGATGATGATCTCTTAAAAGCTGTATTTCTCATTTCAAGGTCAAGCAAAATTAACCCTGAAGTTAAGAATTTTTTTTTAGAGATAGTGGTTGAAAAATATGAAACTAACATTGAACTTTTAAATTCTCAAAATCAATCATACAATTTCCGAAATCCTAACGAACTCTTGGAAAGTCTCCCTTTCCTTAAGCAAAAGAAAATTGTACTACCTTTTGGCTTGTAGGAAGAAGATGATTGTGCTTTGAAGGACTATACTGAAGATGAGGTTTTCAAAGCTAATTTTTGGGATACAGATAACCAACCAGTCATGAAAGGCCTGGGAGAAGAAGGTTTACATCCTGCTTTTGTTGATCCTGTAGCAGATTACGTGGAGGTATTGATTGGCTCAAGTTTCCAAACATGAATTCTTTACAAGAATCAAATACATCAGAAATTTCCATACCTATGATAGCCTTGGTTATGAAGACACATAATCAAGGTATACTGTTGTTCCCTTTGAAAATTATTCAGGTTGTCTACCTATTTTTGTTACTGCTCAACTGGCTGCACTGGCACTATTGCATCACCTAGAACAACAGAAATTTCCAAGTTATATTTGGGTAGATAGGTATGTAAATAAGCTCAACACTATGAGCATCTTTCTATTTGTTTAGTCTTAGAATGTTGATCCAAAATGAAAAAGAAAAAACATAGAAAAGAAGAAAAAGAGGGCATATGAAAAGAAGAGGTACAAACCCATACCCAAAGAAGAGTACTGCTAAAAGTGTGCAAGCTTAAATGCCACTACTATTTAAGAAAATAAAGTCTTGTTCTATCATCTAGCCTAATCATGACTGAACATGTTTTAAATTTTCTGGTGATAGGTTAGTGAAAGAAGACTTATCAAATAATTTAAGCTTGACTTGTCAGTATGATAGATTAGGAAGAAACTGATGGTTCTTAGTGCTCAAATCTAAACCAAAGAGAAAAATGGGGATGCCTAACAAATGATAAATCATAGCCCTCATGTTTTTTAGTTTTTTTTTGTACAAAAATAATGTCTGTGTGCAGCTTGTCCCAATGCCACAGCCCATGGTAAATCAGATTGCTTAATCCTGGTTTAAATCATGTTTTCAATTTCATGTCAGTAGATTAGAGGATGAAGTCTGTCAAACAGATTAATCCTGACAAATAAATATTCTAGATAGAGAATAAAAGAGTTCGTTAGCATAATCTGAACTCTTGGAAGTGATAAGGGTACAAGTAGATAGTTTTTTTTTCTTTCAAAAGATAAAATTTCAAATAATTTTCCAGTCCAAGTGCACCCACAAGAAGAAAAAATGATAGGCAAGGTATGATGGGTAGGTAGAGATGAGGTTGAAGCAATCATTTCTTTCATATTCTTAAGATCGTAGCTTTAAGAGAACATCAGCAAATGAAGGAAGAAAGATCTTCCCAATGTATAAGGCACTAGACTTCAATACTCAGAGATTTGATATCTAAAGTTCTGGACACCTCATAAAAAGGAGCTACCCTCCCCAAGTGGAGCAACTATTAGTCATCAGTAATTTTTACTATTTTTAGATGACTAAATTTTTGTCCTAGATTTCTAAAAACAAGATTCACGAATATTGTGAGTTTTAGAAATCTCACTGCCTTCATTATCCTTAAACCAAAATTTTCACTATTCTATTATTTTTTAATTCCATGGTTAACCCACCACTCCTAAAAGGCCCCTCATGGGCTTATGCCACTCATATACATCCTATTTTCCCACTTATAACCTCAGCACTTTGTTTTTCCTTTGCCTCTCCCCTCCACTTTCCATCTAGGGTTACTAAACAACTTTTCCCTCCCATGTTCACCAGGTTCGTCAAACATTTATGGTATCAAAACTATCTCTCTAGGCTCTTTATATAAATCAAGTACATTGGATTTGGATCTTCAATACATCAATTTGCCAAAAATTTGTTTTACACTTGAAGACCCCAAACCAAGCTTTTAGTCAAAGATCAAGTCAAAGGATCCTCCCACTAGGTCTTTAGGGTTTCATAGGTTGTAGGGTTTTCATTGGTGTTTGAAGCTTTGATTTTCCTATGCTAGAGGCCATTTCAAATGTAAAAGAAGAGCAACACATGATTTCCCAAGAAAGAGAAAAAAATATCCAAAGAGAGTTACTTTGTCAACTTCAAGTTTTGAAAAAGGTAAATGTGCTTGGCATTTCTGTAGGAATGTCAAGAGGTAAATCAACAAAGGAAATTGATAAAGTAACTGATATGTTCTTAAAGGAAAACAAGAAGCATTGGGTCTTGAGGAGAAATCAAGGTTTCTAAGCCTGATTGGATTAGCAGTATGCCAAGAAAAGATCCAATGCAGCAAAACACATGAAGGAGGCACGCTAAGGAAACCAAACATGGAAGAATTTTTTTAGAAATTATAAATGAAATAGGGAAAAAGGTGAGGTGAACTAGACAGAAAAGAATGAACTTGAGAGGGCTATAGAGAACTTAGAAGACAACACTAATAATTGTTCTCAAACATCCCATAAACCTAGGGTTTTGGAAAGATAGTCAAAGGAGGTAAAATGAAGATGTAGCCTACCTCCATGATGACAACAAAAAGAAGATTTCAAAAGGGTTGTTGTGTATGTCATCCCAGAGTTTGCCAAAGTGAAATTCCTCACTATTTCAAAGGACAAAGAGGTAAATAATATCAATGAGAGGAGGATCAAATTCTCATTTCAGTTACTCACACTCAGAGGTCAAAGGGATAAAAACATAGTGTTGAGCTCCAAGATGGAAAACCAAGGTGATTATAAGATTGCTGCTATGGAATTGAATATATCAAACTTCAGAAATATCAGAAAAGGCTAATTCAGTATGTTATGGTACCTGCAAAATTAGAAGAAGCCAAGAGAGAAGGTAGCAAACATGACTTTGAATTCCATAAGTGCTTGTAAAAAGTGAGATTATCATGAAAGAAAGGTCAATGAGAAAGGTGAAGTTATGGTTTTCAGTCACCTGCCAAGCACAAGATTGTTTGAAATTCCACAATACATGAAAAAGGAATGTTGTGATGATATTGCCTTGTGTTTTAGTATCAAATATATCAAAGGAAAACATATCCAGCCCCCAAGGTTAAAAAAGGGTTCAAGTTCATCAACTGACCACTTGCAAGAGCAAACAGTGTAAAAAGAGTCAGTAAGAAGAGGCAAATGATTGAGTTGAAATGAGCAATGGAAGCAGCAGAAGACCAACTTCATCCTTTGAAGTCACCTGTAAACCAAAATAATAAAGAGTTGGTAAGAAAAACAATAGAAAGGAAAAAATCTATGTCTTAAGCCACCTGCAGAAAAAAGGTCAAATAAAATATCAGTGATAGCGTCAAATTCTCAAAACATTAGGAGATGGGTTCAAAAATGATTTAGTTTGAATCCCAAACATATAAAGGGGAATTTTGTCTATCATTTGGCTTATTATTCACTTGCAAAGAATTAAAAAACCATTAAGAAGGAAAATGTGAGTTTTTTGAGAAAATTCAGGCAAATTATCCAGCGATGCGCGTTCAGGGCAGTGTTGTGCATTCAGAGTCGGGCGTTGTGCCTTGGGAGGAATTTCCTTTTTTAATTTTATCTGCGCTGTGCATTCATAGGCACGCACTACTTATTCAGTGGTGCGCTGTGTGTTCACCCAGGAAGCTTGACAGGCCTGCCAACCCACACCGTTGCATTTTCGATAGACCCGACAGGCCCGACAGGCCATGCAAATGCTGCATTTTCAGCAAGGAAGCCTGACAAGCCCATGCAGACACTACACTTTTAGTAGACCTGAGAGGCCCAAATACGCATTCAGGCACTGTGTGTTGGACTTGAAGCACCATTTTATACCTGCAAACGCACAAATTTCCTCAGAAGCACCTCCAAGTTGCTATCAATGGTCTTCAAAGCATTGCTAATTGGTAGGTGGATGTCATGCTTTTCCCTCCAAAGCTTTTTGATATTTTGATGTTAAGAGAAATTGAACAAACCATAAGTGAAAACCCTAATCTTCATACTAAAAACCCTGTTTAAACCTCCATCACCTGCAAACAAGGAGATATCAGTCAAACAGGGATACAGTAGTGTGGTTGCAGTGATTTGAAGTTGACCATCCATCAAAGCTTAAAGGCTCTGTTCCATACACTTACACCTTCATTCATCCCTCTCACTCACTTGCAAAAAGTTTCCTTCTTACCATCATTCCATCACTTCTCATACCAGCTTCACAAGTAGAGCTAGGGTTTGTTTCAAAACAACAGTAATCAAAATGTTAGGAGGAGGAGGAAATTGTAGTGGTAAAGAAGGCCAAGTGCCTAGGAGGCAGAAACACAAAGGTGGGAAGGTTAATATGTTTGAACCCCAAGACACTATGGAGCTTAATGCCTCTCCTACAATTGTCACATGTTTCCAAAATGTAGGGTGTTTTCATTTTTGTGAAAAATTCCAACAAGTACAAAGTCACCCTGAGCTCACTAGGTTATTTATCCTCAACCTACATGATAAACAAGTGAATCTTACAAGGGTAAACTTTGAGCTATCATCATATTCCATTTCTATTGCAACTGGAATTCCTAATGTTGGTGAAAAATGGTTCAAAAGAGAAAATTTAGACATAAGCTACTATGAGCCATTTCTTAAACCCGGATACAAGGCTGCAAATCTATCTTCCCTTTTTCACATTTTCTGGAGAGGTATGCACCCTTGATGAGGGTCATCATGAAATATTGTACATGTGAGGGAAGGTACTCTAGGCTTTACTCCTACATATAAGATTACTGATGAGTTCCTGATGATGGGTCCTGATGAGTTCCTGATGATGTGATTACTTCCATAACATTTTTTTAATGTTATTTATCCTCTCTTAAAGTTTCATGTATTTTTGGGTAATGACTAGGGATCTGGGGCCATAAAGGTGGCACAAATCCTAGAGTTGTAGTCACAAAAATGATTTTTAGGGGCCTTGGCCGTGACCTTGCCTTGGCATGCCCATGGCTATAGGATTAGACCCACCCCCTTTCCCTTACATGACCCAGGATAAGGTTCAAAAGTTCAAAAATTAGTTCCCTCTTAAGGTTCAGGGGTTTGGGAGGTTGGGTTACCTCCTGGAGGTGTAGTTGATGGTGTGTAAGGTTTGTTTGCCAGGTTTCTGTCAGTTCCACTTCCTTAAGGTAATATAGGAGTTTGAATCTCATATTAGTACCCCCTCATCGCATGTTCACCCCGGTTGGTTGGTTACTTGTGTTGATGTGGCAAGAGGGTTTTACAATTGTTCTATGGACAGTTGTTTGGCTGGCGAGTCAACTTATTAGGGTGGGTACCAACAATTTTTCCATGGATGTAGCGATCTGGTTGGTTGTGGAGGTGAATTATCCTTCTATTCTCTTATTCTATGGATTCAGGTGGTTTAACATGTGCCCTGATCCTTGCATGTCTCGGGCATTGTGTCATATGCAACCCAATTCAGACAGTCCCAAGGGTGGTGAGAGCCTCTTCCAGGGGGAGCTTGCTCCAATCCCTAATCGTGCAAGGCGTGGTGGCTCCAGAGGGGTCCATGTGTTCTCGACTACTTCAGCAGATCGTAAAGGAGGAATATTGGGACGCAATCAGTGGGGCTCATTAGAGTTAAGAGGTGGCAGCATCGAGGGATTTTCGACCGACAGTTGAGGGGGTCATTCCTAGTGAGGTTCATCTCGTGCAGTGTCGTCTCGTCATGGAGGAAAAAAAAGCTAGGGGTTGGCACGTCATGTCGTATGTGGGCAACAACATGCGTGTTGCATGGAGATTTGTTGGGACCTCCTTTAGGAAGTTATGGATTTAATGGAAAGAATAGAGTGAGTGTGGCAGGAGGAACATGTGGATCTAATTGAAACCTTGAACAAGATGCATTATTTCCAGTTCCATACTCAGGAACGTGTGGTGGTTAATTGGCGAGGCTAGAATATGATAGCTGAGAAAGTTGAAAGATTAGAGGCCTGGATGGCCCATTTCGAAGAGAAATTTCAATGCTATTTTTGCCCTCCTTCACCTCCAAGAACAACCATGGATAACCAAAACTCCATCACTTCTGATGACTCATATGATTACAGGTGTTTTATGTATCTTGTGTGTTTACTGGTGCCTCTGGCCTTTCAAGTTGTGGACTCTGTCACTTACTATTTTTCTGTTTTACTGTCACTTGCTATCAACGGTATTCAACAAACCCAGTTAGGCTGAAAATACCTATGTTTTTCCTTTTGATGTACTCTTTTTGGAAGTATGAATATAATTCTGATTTACAAAGAAAAATTACTTGTGTGCATGAATACCTAAATGAGCTCCTCCTGGTTTTGAGAATAAATTATTGGAGTAGTTTAATCTTGTAGCAAACCTCCCTGCACTCGAAAAAGCAACAATGAATTCAACATTGACTTTGTTGTTTCTTTGTTGGATTGAGGGTGTTTTTATACAATATTATACAAATCCTAATGTATTCTCTACTAAACATGGAAAACCACATGAAGGTGGAAGCTCTTATGTTCCCTCCCCCCCCCCCCCCTCACATCACTCTCAATTCCCTATTACTCAAACTATCTACTATAAAGGAAATAGTTGAAATAAAGACATTAAGACACATAAAAACAAAACAAATAACAAACATTCATTGATTTGTAAATCCACAAAATGTTTCATCTCAATACATTTTATCATAAAATATATGTTTACATAATATGAAACAAGATCATGTACATAAATATACATATAGCAATTATTCATTAACATATAACATTTATTCATTCATTCATTAATAATAGACACAAAATACTTCATCTCAAAAGAAATTATCATAAAAAATATGTTTTCATAATATGGTACAAGATGTTTCTAATGATATAACTAGTACAATCATTTCTTTTTCTTGTTATTTATTTTTGATGGCTTGGTCGTGTACTCATGACGTTGTCAAGGCTGCCTCAAGAGGGGTGGATCATCAACTATAACTAGAAATAAAAGTTAAATTAATATTTTTTGTTATTATTCATTAATAAAAATAGCATTATATTTTTTTTTACCTCGTACACTACTCAACATTGTTGGAATGGCTATTATATTTTCTACTATATTTATTGTAATCTTATTATATATATATATATATATATATATATATATATATATATATATATATATATATATATATATATATATATATATATATATATATATATTTTATTTATTTATTATTTATTTGTTAAGATTTTTTGAATCTATATATTAGTCTAACAAAATTCTAACATATATTAGTTGTCAATTCAAAAAAAAATTATGATTATGATGACAATTTAAGTACATATAAGTGTAATTTCCATAATGGGATGTATGAATTTTCCTCCACACATTTCCCATCAATGATTAGAACCTTGAATGGGATAGCATTGGTCTATCATTGCCATCTCAAAATGACCTAGCAGATAAAAATTTATCATGTTTGTCATTATCACTTCACATTTTCTCATAGATCATCCCTTATACAAACTAAATGCATGAATTTCTAGCAGGTCATCCCCTTTACCTATATTGATTGTGAGAACATGTGAATAAAGTACAATTTATAAGTAGGGGGTGTTGTCAACAAAGATCCATCAATTGTCCTTTAATCACTTGTTGTCATAATTAATCATAGGATAGGTAGAGAGGATTTCCTTCCATAAATTTATTCATATAATCTCTAGAAAGGGTCATCCATGAGATAATGTGAAGTGATGATGACAAAGATTGTAAATTTTCATGGGTCGGGCCATTTTGAGATGATGAGATAGACCAGTGCTAGCCCATTTAAGGTGATAATCATTGATAGGAAATTTGGGGAGGGAAATTCATACGTCCCATCACGGAAATTTCACACAAGTACTTAAATTTTCATCATAATCACAAATTTTTGTGATTAGACATTGAAGCTGGAGTAGCTAGCACCTAAATTAGGAGTGTGGTAGGGTATAGTGGAGTGGGATGGGGATAAAAAGTAGTTGATGGTTGAATTATCATGGGCACAAATTGTGTAAACGCTTATTTTAACACGAGAATCTAATTATAGGCTACTTCTGTTCATAACAGAGTTAATTGACTTATACCACGAATTCATAAAATAAATGGTATTCTACACCTTCCTTGTATTTGAGGTTAGTGAACAGGGGTTATCAAGCCCATGTGGGATAGCACATCCTTGGGGTATAGCGTAACCATACATGTCTCTCTATTTTTATGGACCAAAGTGATGATCTACTAACCTATCTGTGTTAGCCAAGATGGATCATCTATGAATCTGCGATGATTGTATTGGGATATAAATCTATGAATGACCCATCAAATTGATCAGTAACTAAATCCATGGAAGGATATAAATATCAATAAAGTTTCAAATACTAAATAGAAATTGAGTTAATATTTAAACTAACTCTCAGCCCTAGATTTCTCAACATGGTGGAAGAGCTAGGTTTTGAAGTGAGGCAAATGTTGAAGGTTGGAGCCGCAAACATTAAGTTCATCTCTACGATATTAAGTCCCAACTAGACCTCACATTGTTTCGAGTAGGGGTCCCAGCAGCATGTTGTTAATGATATTCCTTGGTTTGCAAAATGCATAGAGTGGTGCATGGTGTCTTTGGTGAGAACAAGTGTGTGACCTTGCGGAAATTCAAGTGTGGTGAATGAAGTTTCCAACACACGAAGGGAAAAGGAAGTGAGCCCCTTAGAAGCTTGTAATAGTATGCAGCTTGTAAGGAACATACGAGCATAATGAAATCACATGAACTAACATGTAGAATAGTCCACAAGTTAAGGTGACAAATTAATACATCAACATGTATCCAACAAGATTCATACAAATGCAAATGAAATAGTAAATAAGCATATGTGTAAGTTAAATAACATACATTGCAAATACAACAAGATTAGTCCTACTATATTCACAATATATTCATGAAATCATGTTAGCTCTGATTTTTATTAAAAGTGAACGTTCCAATCATACATACACCATTAATGAACCACTTGCCCCAATAGTGGAATGTGAAGTCAACAAATCCTTCTCCTCCAAAGAGTTATACTCCCTCTACGCTACAAAGAATCCAAGGCTCTCACAAAAATCTCAAGTTCTTCCTAAGCCTAATATTAGCCAAAATATTAGCTCCCAAAAGCCTGTTAAATGAGTTATGAGGGTATATTTATAACAAAGGCGGATGACTCTTCACATGACCCATTTGTGACTTTTGGACTCCCCTCGTTACTCTTCAACTTCTATACAAGATGACTCATTACATTACAATATGACTCTTCACATTCCAATATGGACCCTTGGAATTTCACTTTTACAATAACTACAAATAATATTACATTTTCTACTCATACCCATATGAGACAAAATACGGTAGAGACAACTTGATATCCTAACAAGACAAAACATTATGATGTTGGAGTTTGGGTCAACTCTAGCTCAACAACTTCTAATTGATGCTTATTGGTCACATATTGATGCCAAGATTGATATTGTGTAATGACATCCCCAAACAGTGTGATGGTGTCAAGTTGGAAGCGGACTCTAGCCTCCATAATATGAGGGTACAATGATTTCGAACCAAGCTTAACCTCTTTCTCAACTAGGAGAAACATTATTTTGATCTTAACAGAACCACCAATGTAGTTTTTCATGTTTTGTTTATTCAGCTCCAAAGCCTCCTTGGTGGAAATTTGTTTTAGCTACTCCAAATACTCTTCAATCTCATGTCTAAAATTATGCTTACACTTAGCTTTAGTGAGTGATATGACTGATGGGATCTTGTGGGTTCTCACCATGAAATCCAAACTATTGTACAACCATGCATATGAGGCATGAGTGTTTCCAATGAACGAGGTGAGTTTCTTGTTGTTCTAATTCAACATATCAACTCTTTATTTCTCCATCTCTGCCTGCAACTTTATTTTATTTACCAAATTGAGTGGTGCCCCTTTGTATCACATTATCCACTCTTGCATGACAATAATGGAAACTTTCACATTCTTAAGAATCTTGACAAATTCCTTTCTTTGTTGCTGTAATCCATGCAAATTAAAAACTGCCTTATGTACAGTCATGAGCTCCTCATATAGGTCCTTAATGATCTCTCTAAGTGTGGATACTTCACCAAGTAATGCTTCTCTCATTTTCCCTAAGTATACCTGTGCGAAAGCTGCATTCTACGCTGCTATGTAGATATGCTCTATCTCTTTTCAAACAACCTGTAGTTTATGTACCAACTACTCGTTCTCAACCATCAAATACTGAGTGTTTGATCTTTCTACATTCGTGAAGGCCAATTGGCTCGACAATAGCATTTGGATTCTTATTGATGTTTGCCACTATCAGCCTTTCTCTCATAAATGCAAGTGATGCATGATCATTTGAAAAATGCTTTCTTCGTGCTTGTAAAATCCTTTTTTAAAGTTTGTCATATGATAGATTGTACACATTCATTATTGGATCATCATCAAGGGGACATATGTCCCCTTCCTCACTTAGAGCTAACTCTGTAGCTCGAGGTGGTGGAGATTGAATGGTGGCCTATCATGCACTGGGCATTATGCCAACATCTTCATCCTGCGGTTCCAGTTCCAACTCCATATCCAAAACTTCAATCAAGTCTTCAATATGGTGACCAAGATACCAATATTGCATCTATTTTCTCTCTCCCTCTACTGTTGGTTTTGTTGTACCTGTTTCTCGTAGGCAGTTCTTGGCTACAGAAACTACACCAAGAAACCAACTCAACAAGTATTTAGGTTCAAGTTGGCCCTTGAACAAGAGGGGCCTCCATAAATAGTTACAAGGCCTTGTTTAACTTTGGTCATTGTCACTGGTCAATAGCCTATGAAGCACAATGGATAGATTTATGATTTAATGTGGTGGTTTCTAATGATTACAAAATTCTATTCATGAATAAATCCCTCCTTTACAGAGTCCTTTCTCAAAGTGTCATCTTCTAGCATGATAGAAGAACTTAACTTTTTAAATAATTTGAAAGAAGAATATAAGGGTATTCCTAATAATTAAGAATTTGGACAGAACACTTAATTAACCAAGAAAAATTAGATGCGCGTAGAAATCTTCTATAGCCCAACAAAACACATTCAAGTGAAGATAGAGGGAAAAACAATAACCAGTTCAAAGAGGAGATAACTCAGACATACATTCCAATATACTAATCTCGTTAAACAATTATGAATTTGCAAAGAATTTCAGAGACATTTAAACTCAATCTATTATTACCCAACTCTTCGATAATACTTTGAACGTGTGCAGAAAACAAGTTATGGAAACACTAGAAAGACATACCAAAAACACAAATTTTGTCATAAACTGGAGTCATAAGGCTTTGATAAGGAATTCTGTAATAGAATTTTTACAGAGCTGAAAGGTTTTGGCATCACAATCCAAACCTTTTCTTATTAAAAATCATGAAATATATAGAAATACAAACTGCTAAACTGTTACAAACTTTCAGGAACAAAATCCTGAACAAGAAACTAAAAATAAATAATCTTCAGATATTCTGCCAGAAATTTGGAACTATTGGAAATATGGTTCCTTGATATCTGGAAATATTGAATGACTCTTGAGTCTCCTCCTTTGAATCTTGAACTGCTGATTTTTCCTTAATTTTATCTTTGCCAAGAATAGTGAATGAAATCTCATGATAATACCTTCAAAACTAGAGTTGTTATCTATATTCCCTTTGAATTTGATTTAAATTACTAGTTAAATCCAAGCTGTCGAAATTTGCTTAATATTGGTTGTCTGATTCTCGCAATGCACTACGTTCAAGTCTAGATTTTTGGGATGTAATTTTCACTTTGATTTCATGACATGCTAGTAGAAACATCATTGTTTTGTTAGGTTCCTATGCATTTCGAAGAAATTCCAAACCTCATGTAATGCACCTACAACCACATAATGATCATCCCACCTTTACAAGACACTGGCATAATCAAATCCTTGGAGGTGAGTAGTAGTTGACATTGTAGCATTTTTCCATTAACCTACATCTTGAAGTTGTGAACATGCTTCTTGATAATGGCCTTAGTCACCTTGATTACCAACATCTCATGCAAGTTTCTAGCACTACCAGCAAAACTATCTCCAACTTTCTTCTCAAGTGGGTTAGCCTCTCTTGTTAAGTGATCCAAAAATAGAGCATATGAATGCTATGAACGAAAATCTCTCAAAGATCACAACTCACAAATAGTATGGTTTGAAACCACTAGGTCAAGACATATAAAATTCTCCAATTGATTTTCGCCATCACCAAATGAAAATAGGCATGAATAACATTACCTAATCAAATAATTTCAATTGATAAGGCTGAGAAAATAAATTTTCATAGTGTTGACTACAAATTTGATTTTTGGTTGCATCTGGACATTTGAATCTCGACAAAGCTAGCATGTTTGACTCATTCTCGTTTACATAAACTGGGTGTAAATAATCTGTTCCACAAGCTGCCAAAACTAGAAACTATAACAAAACAATAGCACTCCAGAAGATCTGTGGATAAACCTTTGTCTCTTACTTCATCTCTTGCATTTGTAGAGCAACTATTGTTGTATTTTCAAAGAGAACCATAGATAAAGAATCATCACTACAATTTATATTGCTAGCAGTGATGAATCGAATGATAGCCTCATACACACAACCCAACCTACAATTGTGTCGATATATAAATTTGGTCATGGTTGGTTTTATATCAGAACTGTACATTGAACCAAACTTGTCAATAAAAAAAACCACATGATGTGGTCTGTTGTTGGAATGATCGCAGTTCAACTAAAATAGTCTCAGAGATCAACCACTTGGAGCAAAAACAATCTCGCATAAATACTGGCATCAATATTTTTCCTAATATTTTCCATTAGAGTGAGAAACACAACTCATGCTATAAAATTTGTATGATGAGAAATATCCTAGAACTAAATTTAGCAACTTTACCATAGAATTGAATAAAAACTAAGCACTCATGTGCTCCTTGACAGTATTTCAAATGTTTGAGCTCCGCTAATGTATTGCGGACATAATATCGAAGCATACATGCTAGAAATTTGTTATAAATAATATGAACACATATGAATTTCATTCCATATGAGGGTTTGAGCCTTAACATAGTTGACTGCAACAAGAATCCACCATGTATTGTGATACCTCTATGCAATGGTTATAAGTATGTCACAATGGTGTGGGATATCGGTCTTCAACTGGATCATTGACATTTGAAACAAACCATTGGCACTTGATTACACAACTGGGAAGTCTATATGACATGTAGGATGACATGGAAAAGTTTACAGGATGGTGGGGAAGGGGCATAACAGTGAATGGGTGAGAAAAATGTGGTTTTGGAGCTGACCTGGAGAGGGGGGGGGGGGGGGGGGAGTATATGGTATGTGGATTTGAAGAGATTGGGGTTGTGGTCTCAATGGGAGGAAGACACGTAAGCTACGATCGTTTTGGTAAAACTTCTCTACCTGACCACCCCCCCCCCCAAACGAATATCTTTGGAAACAATGGGGGGTGCGGGTTTGCATGTGTGTCGTCCATCTGAGCGCACGAAATATCCGCGCTTTAAATTTGTGATAAATTTATTTCTTGTGCCAAATATTACATAATTCCACTATATGATTGATTAAATGATTAACCATATAATACATGGTTAATAATAATAAACATACCTTATTCTAAAAATAAACTTAAGCAACATTTTGGGTAGTGCACTATTTTTCCTTTTTTATTTTAATTTAAAACAAATAAATTCCATTTTTTTTCCTTTATATCTACTTGTCTAACCTATCAAAACAATATATGTTACAACAACGGCTCCAATGGGGACTACTTCCCATTGTGGGATGTAGAGAACTAGAAGACCAACTGCCTTATCCATTGGGCAATGGAGACATTCCAAACCATCAACCATCCATATGCTCTCATATAAAAATATAACCATTCCTCATGGATAAATCCTGTCATTTGAACATTTTTCTACTGCTTGGTAAAACTTGCAACTATGAAATGCAACCATATGCCTACACTAATCCGAATATTCTTTCACATTGAAATCTGGGGATGAAATTTCTAAAGACTGAAACTATAAATTGATTTATCATATATTGTTTAAATCACACCACTCAATCCCACACACCTCTATATAACTGAAATGAAGAGCTTTACACTATTAGGTGTAATATTCTTTCCATTGTAACTAAGTGAGGAGTGGATTTATTGACAAACCACGTTGCCAGTAGCTAAAAATCTGAAATATATGTATAATATAAACATCAAATCCCATAGGAAAATGATACTCACATGTGAAATTTAAGAGCTGCATCCTCTGTGGACATATTAGTTTTCTAATCATGGCAGCGAGGAAAATACATACATTTTTTATTGCAAGTATCAATAAACCTTGCATACTAGTAAAAGAAACTAAAATCTTGAAACAATGGGATTGGTAATCCAGCGAAATTGACATACGACAAAGTGGAATAGCTAGGTGAAAAAAATGCAACCAATAATAAATTCCTACTCCTTTTTCACCAGTAAGTAATAGATCTAATCTTTATCGTGATCCAGGGAAAATTTTCTTCATCACTTCTATCCCTGGCAACAACACCAAATGTTGTACCTATTTCTCATAGGCATTTCTTTTCTACAGAAACTACACCGAGAAACCAACTTGACCAGTCTTTAGGTTGAATTTGGCCCTTCAACCAGAGGGGGGCCCCTCAATAGTTACGAGGCCTTCTTTAACGTTGTTCACTATCATTGGACAACAACCTATGAATCACAATGGCCAGATCTATGATTTAATGGGGTGGTTTCTAATGATTGCACAATGCATATTCATGAATAAAACCATCCTTTGCAGAGTCCTTTCTCAAAGTGAAATCTTACAACCTGACAAAATAAATTAGCTTAAAAAATAATTTGAAAGAAGAATATAAGGGGGTTCCTAATAATTAAGGAGTCAAAAAAAATAATTAATTAACCTAGAAAAAATGGATGCATGTAGAAATATTCTATAGCCCAACAAAACACATTCAACAAAAGATAGAAGGACAAACAATCACCAATTCAAATAGGAGCTAACTCAGACAAACAATCCAATATATTGATCTCTTTAAACAATAATAAATTTGCAGGGGATTTAAGAGATATTGAAACTTAATCTATTCTTACCCAGCTCTTCTATAATACATTGAATATGTGCAAAAAAAAAAAGTTATGGAAACACTAGAAATACATACTAGAAACATAAATTTTGTCATAAACTGGAGCTGGAAGGATGTGATAAGGAATTATATAATAAAAGTTTTACAAAGCTGAAATTTTTTGGCATCAAAATCCAACCCTTTTCTTATTAAAATTCATCAAATGTATAGAAATACAAATTGCTAAACTGTTACAAACTTTCAAGAACAAAATCCTGAACAAGAAACTAAAAATAAATAATCTCTAGATATTCTGCCAAAAATTTGGAATTGTTTGGAAATATGGTGCCTTGATATCTAGAAATATTGAATGACCCTTGAGTCTCCTCCTTTGAATCTTGAACTGCTATTTTTTCCTTAATTTTCTCTTTACCAAAAATAGTGAATGAAATCTCATGATAATCCCTTCAAAACTAAAGTTGTTATATGTATTCCTTTTGATTTTGATTTAAATTACCAGTTAAATCTAAGCTGTCAAAATTTTCTTAATCTTGGCTATCTGATTTTGGAAATGCACTACGTTCAAGTCTAGATTTTTGGGATGTAATTTTCACTTTGATTTCATGACATGCTAGTAGAAACATGGTTGTTTTTTAATTCCTGTACGTCTCGAAGAAATGCCAAACCTCATGTAATGCACTAGCAGCCACATAATGATCAACCCACCTTTAAAAGACCCTGGCATAATCAAATCCTTAGAGTTTAGTAGCAGCTAACGTTGTAGCATCTATCCATTAGCCTACATCTTAAAGTTGTGAACATGATTCTTGATAACATTTTGGGTAGCATGCTCTTTTTCCTTTTTTATTTTAATTTAAAATAAATGAATTTCAATTTTTCTTTGATTGCTACTTATCTAACCTATCTAAAAAGGATATGTTACAACAGGTTGGTTATGTTCTTTCTCTTCAACTTGAATCAATGTTGTTTCTTCTACCATTGTGCACTACCTTTCATCTTCTTCCTACTTTTGCTTCTCCTCATGTTCTTGTTCTTCCCTTAGTTCTTGTTATATTTCCTATGCCCTCAGTTTTGCTTCCTACAAGTTCTATTTTCTCTCTTCCTCCACTCTGCTCTCTATATCCTTTGTTTCCTATTTGATTCTATTTCTGAAGTTGCTAGCATAAGGATTGAATCCGCTTTCACCTTGCAGCTTTTTTCTCCCTCTATACTATCGATAACCTTTCTCTTTCCCTTATCTTGTACCAAGTTGCTGCCTTCTGCTACTATTGTTCTCATTTTAGTGGTCTCTTTTGAAGCAACTCTCTTTGGTGCCATGATAACAATGCCTATTGGGGAGAAGTTCTCAACAAATGTGGTACCTGTGGGATAGAAAAGATAATCATGGAAATAAATCATTAGTCTTTAGAAAATGTACTTTCAAGACATGAACAAGTAGCAAACCTAGAAAATGATGAGAGGCATATTGCAATTTTCAACAAAAAGAGGTACTGGATTCATGTGGGAACTGTGCATTGTGCAATCCCAATATCCAAGGATGATGCCTAAGGCTTGAGACTACATAATACATAGTTCATCTCATGCATTGGACTGGGAGAGATTGTGCATTGTGAAATCTCAGTGTCCAAATAAGTAGGTTGAGCCCTGGAACTATGAAATGCATAGTTGGGCCAGCCTTTACTACACACTGCATAGTTCTAGAGGCCAATATCTTGGCTTGAGCCTTAGGATTACGTAATTCCCAATGGGGAAAAGTGAAAACCAACCAAGGAAAGTGCATATATGCCCAATGGAAGTGTGAAAAAAGATAAGATCTAATGGATGGTGAGAGTTTGAGTGCATATCTGACTAAGTATGAATTAATCAACATGAATCAAGGGCAGAAACCGAACCAATGGGAAGAAAACCAATTCTGTGTGGAGATTTGCGGCAACAGAAACCATCGGTGAAAAAACAAAGAAATCAATGTGACACTTGTGAAAGGAAATCAAAAACTTGAAATAACACTTCTACAAGCTAAAATAAGCTAAAAATCCAGCAGTCATGAAGAGAAATAATAAAAAAATCACTCAGACAATAAAAACAACAAAAAGCGACATAAAAAGTGATAAAAGGAAATAAAAGTGAAACTCACCCAGAAAAGTGACGACGACCACACAGAAGGTTCCTTGATCTCCTCGGGAATGCTATAGATCCAATATAGAGTGTGAATATGTGCTCTATGGGCATCAATTAAGTATATTAGAGAAAATTAAATTTTATGACGCGCATGCCTAAAAATAGGGAAAAATCGACACTTGGTGAAAGTTTCTTAAAATAGTAAGTGTGCCTCCTTCAGGAAACTAAAAATAGATCCCTATTTCCTAGGGATGCTTTTTATTTTTTTGGAAACTTTCCATGAACACTACCGAGAGGGATTTCACAATTCTGGGGAACTAGACAACTTTCTAGCTCAATGCATTACTCATTTTCTAAGCTCAAGGGATGTATTACGTAATTTTTGGGCTCACTGTTGGGCTTCCATCCATGAATGGATAGTTTATGAGATCAAGGCCAAGATCCCAATCAGGATTTCAAAATTCCAATCATCAAGGTTGGTCTTTCCTTCATGGATTGAGCATTTTCTGGAGGCAATCCCATAACTGATACAAGAATAAGTTAGGAGGTTAGCTTATGACTTAGATAGATCATTTAAATGTGAAAAAAAGTGAGAACAAGCATAGATGAAAAGGATAAGTTTTAATCACAACATGAATACTTGATAGCAGTGCAAGATAATCTCCTGTGAGTAGAAGGTTAGGCTCTAAAATATAAGCATAGGAAACAATTTAGAGGGTGGTTTCTACTACAACAATGGTGATCCACTCATAGAAATCCAACTCTCTGAATGAATCTTGTCTCATGAAAAACCAGTCTAATTCTTATAGAAGTATTTTTCAATTCATTTATTACCATAGCTTCTTCACTTAGTCCGAGTTAAAGACATAGTCCCTACCATTCTCTTCATTGTGACACACTAACCAAGCCAAGTCAAACTGAGTTATTTCAATTGGGGATGGGGAGTATATAAATTCAAAAGTAAAATTTTCAGAGTCTTAATTTTCATCTTTGGTGTTGCTCCACTTCTAGTAGGCATGGACAGTACCCTGATGGAGTCACTTCAGGGACACAAACATTTCTTCACTTCTAGTGATCCTGGAGAGTATCCCAATGGAGTTTCTTGCTTCACCTCTCTACGCAAGAACAATTTCTCTCCTTTCTCCCTTTATTTATTTTTTCACTTTTTTCATTTTTTGTGTAGAAAGAACTGTGCATAGGCACTTATTTATTTCATGGGGAGGAAGAGGGATACCGACTTATTGAGAGAAGAAGAGGTTTCTCCTTCAGAGAAGGATGTTTATATACACCTATGACATACTTGTTATGGTTTTCCTCCCCTCCTTACTCTACTCAACTAAGTTGACAAGGATTAACTGAAAATATAAAACCAACTAGAGTAGGATGTACTATTTAAAATTCAAACATCATGACTTCACTATGAATTTCTCCAAGTAATGTCTTTTCCATTAAAGTATCATTGACTAAAAATATGGGAGATTCACGCAAAGAGAGGGAATAGATAGGAAACTAGGCATTGATAGTAGCACAAATTCCTCTTGGATTTCACCATGCTCGCACCAGAAGACAAGCACGGTCTCATGCGAAAAATATCCTATAACTAAAAAGAAAAAAAAGAAAATTAAATAAGCGGAGTGGAAAGCAAATCAAAGTAAAGAAAACTAAGAAAAAAATTAAGAAAAGAAAAACTACTCCTAGTCCTAAGCTAAACAAAGCATAGGACAAACTCACATGAAATGATACTTCTAATGCAACCATAGGAACATTGGTTGGCTTATGTAGGTGAGGGAATACATGTCAATAAATATATACAAGCATAACACTAAAAAATAAAGATAAGACAACTCAAACTAGAATGTCTGAAGTTTGAAAGAACATGCAGAAAAATTAGAATGAAAGGCGCATGGAAGAAATTTTGTGGTTGTGTCATGGTGACTAAACACATTGTGATTCAAAGACATGTAGGCAAAAAATTTTGAACTACGAAGATGAGCGAACATAAAGAAACAAGAAAATTTTCATTTTTCCACGGTGATCGCCATGTACGACTCCTCCAATGATTGAGTGATAGGATCGTGTAATATAGATGGAGGATGTGAAAACTATAAAATAAATTAACCTTCAATAGGCGTGATAGAGTGATAAGGAGCCTCAAAACATTCAACACTATTTTTATTAGAAGAAGAACTAACCTCAAGACTATGAGAACCTAACATAACCATTAGCTCGGGTTGAAGTTCCTCGACAGCTTGGGGAAGTTCCAACCCATCAGAAGGTAGATCGTCACATATGGGTGGTTGAGAAAGATCAATAGAGAAAAAATTTGAACAATGAACAAATGAATAAATGAAGAGGTCGTGACAGCCACGATCAGAAAGTTGAATATCATAGACAGAGGCATCCACATGATCTAATGAATTGCAAAGAGGGGAAGATGAAAGACAAGAAATTTTCCCTCCAAGTTTTTAGAAAGATGAGATGAGATATTGGGAATATAAAGAGTAGAAGACTTGTCCTCTCTACATCTGGCTAAAAAAAAAAAGACATTCCGCATGTTTTGGGAATGATTGGAAGTAGTAACAACATCAGAAAGTAAATTTTTGCAATATTTAACAAAAATGAAAAAATCATGGAAAATGTCAGCATGATGAAGGAGAGGTGAGGGAGGAAGAAAACCATTCTTTGTCACAAATTCTTGTTCATCTATGGGCTCCCACACATAATCATCATGAATGATACCACAAGATGGATTCTTAACACCAACTCCATCCAACACTTGATCCTCATGAACATCACAATAGATATTTGAAACAGGTAAACACAAAAAACATCGGAAAATAAATTTTGGAAGTAGTAACAACATCAGAAAGTAAATTTTTGCAATATTTAACAAAAATGAAAAAATCATGGAAAATGTCAGCATGATGAAGGAGAGGTGAGGGAGGAAGAAAACCATTCTTTGTCACAAATTCTTGTTCATCTATGGGCTCCCACACATAATCATCATGAATGATACCACAAGATGGATTCTTAACACCAACTCCATCCAACACTTGATCCTCATGAACATCACAATAGATATTTGAAACAGGTAAACACAAAAACACACAATCTAGAGGATCAGAGGAACCAAAGGATGGAGGATGAGGAGATAACACTTCATCGTGACCATCATATTAAAAATCCAAACCTGTGCTAATATTTTGAGTATGTGGGATGGGAGGTGATATATAAACGAATGGATTATCAATCTCTCCCACCTTAGCCTACGGAACTATATTTTTTTAATGATAAGGAGATGAAGAGTCACTTCGAACTGCAACCTGGTCTATCACAGACTTGGAATCTCTAACACCGAGGTATTCTGGAAGCAGTTAAAAATATTCAAGCTCATGCGGATTTTCTGAAATGTGAACAAGATATTGAAATTTCCCTGACAATAAATTTCAATCAACTTCATGTTTAGGAAATTCAAAACAAAACTACATCAAATGATTGTGAAAGTGATGCAACGATTCATTAGGTCATTTTCGTAATTCAAAAATTTTCTTGCATAGAAATTTATAATCATACATATCAAAAGCATGAAACAATCATGTGACATGATGTTCTATAGAGAGTATGGAGCCATCCAAAAATGTGTGACACCATTGTTTTACGTGCCCTTCGAATGTGAGAATGACCAACCTACATCTAACATCCTCACATTAGATGTTGTGTTCTATGCAAAATTCAATGAAACGAGCAATAGGCTCAAATAAGGTTGTTTCACCCTCACCATCGAATTTGAGAGTTGAAAATTCATCTACAATACTCATCAACACTTGTAGTTTTCCTTTTATGGTAAAACATACTGGGATTATGAAGGCAAAAGAAGTGATTAGATGAGTGTGGAAATTAAAAACAGAATTCGGGGCTTAGTTTTCATCTGGCCCTCATTCTAGCCTCAAAAATGTTGACAGTGTTGGACTCGCCAAAATTCAGGGGATCTCCCCGATATGAATTCCCAACTAGACCTCACACCATTTGGAGTAGGAATCCCAGTAGTGGGGGGTTAATGATATCCATTGGTTTACAAAATGCATAGAGTGGTTCATGGTTTATTTGGTGAGAACAATTGTGTGACCCTGCGAAAAGTCAAGTGTGATTCATGAAGGCTCCAACATACGAAGGGAAATGGAAATGTGCCCCTTAAAAGCTTGTAATAGTATGCAGCTTGTAAGGAACACATGAGTAGAATGACATCACGCGAACTAACATGAAACATAATCCACAAGTTAAGGCGACGGATTAGTACATCAACACACATCCAAGAAGATTCATAAAAAGGAAAACAAAATATTTCATAAGAATATGTGTAAGTTAAATAACATACATTTCCAATACAACAAGAGTAATCCTACTATATTCACAATATATGGATGAAAGTGTGTTGACTCTGAGTTTTATTAAAATTGAAAGTTCCAATCATCCATACACCATTGATGAACCACTTTACCTAATAGTGGATTGTGAAGTTAAGGACACCTGCTCCTCCAAAGGAGTATACTCCCTCTAAGCTACTAAGAAGCCAAGGCTCTCACAAAACTCCCAAGCTATTCCTAAGCTTAAGCCTAGCCAAAATATTGGCTCCCAAAATACTTTTACATGATTTATGAGTGTTAGAAAATTATATATTATGGAGCAATGCAACACATAAAATATGTGAAAAATACAAGCACACAAAACACATAAAACCAGAGAGACATAGATATATGTGGTTCACCCAGTTTGGGCTACATCCATCCCGAACAGCCAGTCCTTCCTTTCTATTATCCAATAAAAAATGAAACTCCAAAACCTACGTGAGATCGCTATAGTATCCTGTTCTCTCTCACGGTCTCCTATCTGTTTCCGCTGCGAGAATACACACATAATACACGGTGTATTACAATACCCTCGTATATCTGGGGGTTGCCTTCTAGAGAGAAAAAAACCTAAGCTAAACATAACTTCTACGATCCGGATCATCCGCCTGCGAACAGTTGACTAGAGAATTACTATACTTTTCTGAGAGCAATTTTAAATGTTGTTTTTAGATTCGAGGTGCGCCTCGGAAACCCCGCCGGGGGGGATCCGAAAAGCGGTTGCCCCCCCCCCAAGGCCCCCCAGGCAGCGTTTAATTACGGGCGGCATTGCCACCCCATTAAGATACAGGGGTCCAACGTTGTGATACAAGATAAACAAGATAATCGGGCTCCACACCCAACAATCTCCCACTTGGAGACTGATTGTAGCAACTCCACCGCTGCTTCATTTGCTGGACAATGACTCCTCTTTGGACCTAGCTATTCCTCATCTTCATCGTCATCCTTGAAGACCAATTGAAACTGAGCACATTCTCAGTTTCTCCCTGGTTACAAATTTTGTTAGCATATCTGCAGGATTCTGGCTAGTGTGTATCTTTTCCAACTTCAACTCTCCATCTTCCAATACTGACCGTATGAAATGGTACTTGAGATGTATGTGTTTAGTCCTGGAATGAAATGCTGAGTTCTTTGCAAGATGAATAGCACTTTGGCTATCACTTTATAGTGTGCCCATATCATGCTTCTTACCCAATTCATCCATAAACCTTTGTAACCAAATCATTTCTTTACTAGCCTCTGTAGCAGCAACATACTCGGCTTCTGTTGTTGAAAGTGAAACAACACTTTGGATTTTTGAAACCCAACTGACAGTTGTTCCACCTACGGTAAATACATATCCTGTAGTGCTCCTCCTGTTATCTCTGTCACCTGCCATATCTGCATCAACATATCCCTGTAGAGCAATGTTTGAACCACCAAAGCATAATGCTTGATTTGTGGTACCTCTCAAATATCTGAGAATCCATTTTACTGCCATCCAATGTTCTTTTCCTGGATTATTCATGTACCTGCTTACAACTCCCACTGCATGTGCAATATTAGGCCTTGTGCAGACCATTGCATACATTAAGCTTCCAACTGCTGATGCATATGGAACTTTAGACATATAGTCCATGTCTTCTTGGGTCTTGGGGCACATCTCCTTACTAAGTTTGAAATGGCTAGCAAAAGGTGTACTAACTGGTTTTGCATTTTGCATATTAAATATTTTCAACACCTTTTCTATGTACTCATTCTGAGACAGTGTTAATTTGCGATTTTTCCTATCTCTAGTTATCCTCATACCAAGGATTTGTTTTGCAGCTCCCAAATCCTTCATTGCAAATGAATTTGCCAATTTTCTTTTGAGCACATTTATTTCCTACATGTTAGATCCTGCAACAAGCATGTCATCTACATACAATAATAATATAATATAGCTGCCATCATTTTGCCTTTTTAGATAAACACAATGATCAGAGTGACATCTAGTATAACCTTGTTCAGACATAAACTTGTCAAATTTTAGATACCACTTCCTTGGAGCTTGTTTTAAGCCATACAAGCTCTTCTTTAACCTGCACACCAATTTTTCTTTCCCTTTTACCTCATATCCTTCTGGTTGCTGCATGTATATCTCTTCCTCCAAATCTCCATGGAGAAATGTTGTCTTTACATATAACTGTTCAAGATGTAAATCTTCCGCTGCTACAAGACTTAAGATAGTTCTGATTGAATTCATCTTAACAACAAGAGAAAATATTTCATCAAAATCAATACCTTTCTTTTGTGCAAACCCCTTCACCACAAGTCTAGCTTTGTACCTCTGTTTTCCTCCATCTTCTTCCTTCAGCCTGTAAACCCATTTATTATGCAATGTAGTTTTACCTGCAGGCAACTTGACTAAGTCCCAAGTTTGGTTATGCATTAAGGAGTCCATCTCTTCATCCATGGCTAGCTCCCACTTCTTCCTGCTTTCAACCTGCATTGCTTCTTCATAACATTCGGGTTCACCAGAATCAGTCAACAATAAATAATATAATGAAGGAGAGTATCGTTCAGGGGGTCTACTTATCTTGGTAGATCTTCTAACACCACTTTCAGGTGTTTGAGGTGCCTGTTGTTGTTGTGGTGGTTGTTGTTGTTGTGGCTCTTGATTATTATTATTTTCAGGCACCTTTACCTTTTCTGTGATCTCATCAAGAACTGTGTATTCTTTGTTTTCTTTTTCCTGTTTCTTTTCCTACAACTGATTCTTATACAAGACCTTTTCATTGAATATTACATCTCTGCTCCTAATGATTTTGTGATTTTCATAATCATATAAGCGATAACCAAAATCATTAACACCATATCCAATAAAGGTACATTTCTTTGATTTTGCCTCAAGCTTTGTTCTTTTTTCTTTATTAAATATGGACAAAGGCCTCACAGCCAAAAGGCTTTAAAAAAAATTAGTTTACCTTTTTACCTGTCCATGCTTCCTTTGGAATACCACCATCCAAGGAACTTGAAGGCCCTCTATTTATGAGATAAACGGCGATATCTACAACATACGCAAAATTGTAGCAAGGCAATCCTGCATGCAATCTCATGCACCTTGCACGCTCCATGATTGTGTTGGGGGAAAAATACTGAGAGGGGGGGTGAATCAGTATTTAAGGCTGAACAATTTTTCTTTCTTTTCTCTTAAAACCATATGTTATAATACTGCATCCAACATGAATGTCCAGATATCCTATTATGTCTTTACTTAGAGCATTGCATCAGATAAGCATTAACCATGAACAGAATTAACAGAACAAACCATCAAACATGAACCACACATATGGACACCAGGATTTAAGGTGGAAACCCAATTTTGGAGAAAACCACCGTTGCTGTAATCTCAGCCTTCAATATTTTATTATAGAGAAAAATTATTACAATACATGCTGGTGCAGACTCTTACCAGCACGTAGGCACCCACCTGCAGAAGGCTACAACCTTCTCTCGTTTACTTTGTTACACCATTTTTTGGTCATCTAACCTTTCATCGTTAGATGGACCCAAGTACACCATGTAAGACCAGTTTTACCCCAAGTAAAACTGCTTTCACTATGTTAATTAGGAAACCCCAAAAGGAATAATTAATTAAACCATAATTTAATTATTATTCCCGGTCATGTTTAACCCAAAAACAAAGAAATTAATGAGATAAACCCATAGTTATCTTATTATTTTCTAGGAATAATTATTTAAATAATATTCCTTGTTAAATATGACCAAATCAACCACCATTAATCAAATAAATCATTATTTATTTGATTATATCCCAACCACTTCCTTATAAAGATAAATAAATCATTTATTTATTTATTTTTCACTAACCAAATCAACCACCATTAATCAAATAAATCATTATTTATTTGATTATATCCCAACCACTTCCTTAAAAAGATAAATAAATCATTTATTTATTTATTTTTCATTAATCAAGGGATTTGACCCAAGTCAAACACCCTTTCCCTCCAACAAATAATAATAAAATATTCCATAGAGGTGGATCTAGATGTGATTAACATTATTTTAATCATGCACCAAGATCTAGAAAGACCCAATATTTTGTTATAAATAGGAGGTTTTTCCCCATCATTCTTCACCTTTTGTTGCATATTAGATCACTCTGGATCTATACACTTGGTCTCATTTCTGCCATTTTGCTCCCATTGAGCTCTACCTTCTACATTGGGTTTTCTACATCTACAAGAGAGAGAGAAAGCTTAGATCTGAAGTGCTGAGGACTACAAAGAACCCATCCCATTGAGGAGATCTGGATACACCTTCTTGTTTCCTCCCAGGTGCCCTGTAATATAAAAATTCATTCCAAAATCGTGTTCTTGTCTTGTCTGTTGGATGCATGGAGCAAACTCTTTACTTCACTGCTTAATATCTTTCCATTTATAGATCTGTTTGTTGCAGCACTTTAACTACTAATTGCAGATCTGAAGATGTTTTGCGGCCATTATTGTTGTTAGGGCTATTAGTTATGCGTAGCTAAAGTGGTTCTTTTTCGTACGCTTCGACAAAGAATTCATACTAACAAATGGCGACTCCACACGGGTTTTAAATTACGACCGCTGTCGTTTTTCATATTCCTGCATATCCAGCTACTTCAGGGCCTAGGGCTTTCTGAAGATGTTTTGCGGCCATTATTGTTGTTAGGGCTATTAGTTATGCGTAGCTAAAGTGGTTCTTTTTCGTACGCTTCGACAAAGAATTCATACTAACAAATGGCGACTCCACACGGGTTTTAAATTACGACCGCTGTCGTTTTTCATATTCCTGCATATCCAGCTACTTCGGGCCCTAGGGCTTCTTTTTTAGCTGCTTAGTTTTTCTCTTTTCATGTCATTTTTCTCACATAAAACCCTAAAAACCTAAAATTTCTAACTTCCGTGTGTTTCTGGCCCTATTGCGCAGGTAAGCGACACCAGCCGCACCTGAGACGGCAATTTTTCAGAAAATCTGCCGCCGAAACAGCCGGAACGGGGGAGTCGCACCTTTTGGCCCAAAACCTGCGACCTGGACGCACTTTTCAGCCTGTAACCTGCGACCTCAACCAAAATCAGGTCAGAACCTGCGACCTGCCTTTTTTCCAGCATTTTTTCTGTAATTTTTCTGGGTTCTGCTGCAGCCTCTGCCAGGGTTTTCCAGCCTCTGTCTCAGCCCGCCTTGACCAAGATATGATCTGTTTTTACTCATCTAAGTGGGAACCCAGCCCCTTAGGGCTTTAGTACCCTCCACTTTTTGTGGAAGAGTCTTAGCTGTTTCAGCCGTCGGTTTCAGAGCTTCAGCCCCCTCTTTTCCAGATCTGTTACCTCACTTTCAGATCCATTGAAATCAACCTCTTTTCCTTTCAAATCACCTCTTGTCGTTTTGTTTGGACCTCCTCTGAAGGCCTCTGCCTTGCCCCCCGGTTTTTTGCTGATTTCCCTTTTCCGGCCACCTTGCCTCTGTCTCTTGGCTGTGATCTGCACCCCTTGTCTGCAGCTTTATCCTCCAGATCTCTGTCCCCTTTGACCCTAGATCTATTGAGCTTCCTTTGTGTGTGTTTCCATAGTTTTTCCCTTTCTTTTCAGCATAGTTTTGAGAGACCCACCTTCTTGGGTTAGATAGATGCATACGTAGCTGTTATTTTTCTGTTATTTCAGCATTTTATTCTGTTCTCTGTAGGTTTATTTTCAGCTACGCAGCACACTTTTTGCTCTCAACAACGGAAAGGGTTTAAAAATTAAAATTAACGCACACCACACACTGACCCTAAGTGAAGAAGCGCCTGGTTTACACCGCCTGGCAAAGACTCTAAAATCAATTGTCACTGCACCTTATCTGCCCTTGACCTTCTTGATTCTGTCCCTTTATGCCCTTGTCGGTTTCCTTCTTCCTGTCATCATTGCGCCCCCAAGGCGCCTTTCCCGGAGACTTCTTGGCCTTCATCCTCAGTTTCCGGTTGATCGACCTGCTCCGCACCGCCGTCGTCGAGCCAGTCCACCTTCGAGTCCGCACTCCGACTCCTCTCCTGATTCATCGGGTCCCCCTTCTCCTTTCGGTTCTCCCCCTTTTACCTTCACCATGTCTGGACCAGGGCCTAACGCTAGCGGTTCTCCCGGCCCCAATGCCGGCCCTACTTCTAGCGGAACCGTCACAACCACTACTCCGGCCACCCCTGTGCTGCCGAACATTGCAGGCCTCAGCCTCCCCGATTTCCATCAGTTGATTAATGACCCCATTCACCATAATACTACCTGGCCCGCTATGCCCACCAAGCTACCCTCTGATATCCCTAAGTTTGAGGGCCTTAATGGTGAAGACCCAACCAATCACGTCTGGTCTTTCCACATGTGGTGTTCCTCCAACTCCATTACCGATGACTCCATCCGTCTTCGTTTGTTCCAACGCACACTTACCGGCGAAGCTTCTAAATGGTATGTCGAACAGGCCACTTCCTCCCATACCACGTTCGAGACTCTTGCCCAAGCCTTCTTGTCATACTTCCAGCTCCCTCTCCGATACGACACTGGTACGGAGCTCTTGACTTCATTTAAGCAATCCTCTTCCACACGCCTTTCTGCCCATGTTCAGGAATGGCGACGGAGACGGAGCTTATGTCGAGCCCCTCCCTTTGAAGATCGGGTTTACATGGACTGGTTCCTTCGCACCCTCCCGTCTCCCATCGGCAAAGATGTCGCCTCTCACTTTCCTCAATCTGAAGAAGCCACCCTCCAAATAGCTTTAAAATATGACCTGATCTACACTCAATCTGGTTATGTTTATACCGTTCTCCCTGACATCCCCAGGCCCGGTGGCGCTAACGCCCCGGGGGCATCTCATTCCGCCGACGGTATTGTTGGATCTCTTTCTCACCCCTCTGCTCACCCTCCTATGAGCCATGGCCTCCCTCAGGGAGGGGCCAACACCTCTAGCACTCTGCCCCCTCCCGGCAACATGTATCCAGGATACGGCATGCCTCCTCCTTTTGCCCAACCTCCTGCTTACCTCAATGCTGCCCAACCCAACCCTTACTTTTATCCGCAGCCTGGTGCGCCAACTCCTCCAGCATATGTGCTTCCGCCTCCCTTGCCTCCTCACCACCTGCAACAGCCCTTACAACCCCCTCCAGGGCAAGTATTTGCACAGCAGGGTGCGTTTATTCCCCCTTCTTCTCAAAGAAGGCGGAGAGGCAACCAGAACCCATCTGCCCCCGGTAACCGAGGACCCAATTCTAGTATGGACCCTAACACTAGCAACCAGCCTCAGGGCATTCCGCCCAGGCCGGACAGGCCGCTTCGCACAAACAAGCCCTGTTCGTGTTGCGGTGTTTACGGTCACTACACTCACGATTGTCCTCTCTTACCCCGGATGCGACAGATGTGGGAGTCTCAAGCCACATTGCGCGGACAACACGCCTCCCCTCATGCTCCTCCTAATGTGGCCACTACCCCGCCGAGCATGTTCCGAGTCCTTTCCCCTCAACGATTCGTGGCTACCCCAACCCCAGAAACGGCCATGCGACCACACCTCGTCCATTTACGAGTTCTACGACTACGTGAATCTTATGATCTTGCTCCGATTCGTCCCTTCGTAAGGCCTTCACCTTCAAACTCGGTCTCGCCAGTACCCCAAGCCTCCTGCTCAGTCTGCTCCCGAGCCTCCATCTTCAGGTTCTACAGAGCCTCTTTCGACACCCAGTGGCCCCTTACACATCCCTCAACCCAAAGTTGAGGTTCACCCCAAGATTCCAAAGGGTCCATTACGCCGAAATGCTGCTTCTGGTCGAGCCGCCCAATCGTACAGTATAGTAGATGATTTGGCACAATCCCCTGCTGCCATTTCCACACTGGAACTCCTCCAGTCGTGCCCTTCCCAACGGAAGGCTCTACTATCTGCCGTGGGCGCTGTTGATCCTGCTGATGACCAAATGATTGTTTTCGACGCCACTCAATCGGACCACGCTCCTCTTCCTCCTTCCGTTGCTTTCCAAATCCCAGTCAAAATCCGGAACGCCACTGTATCCCGGTGTATAATTGATGAGGGGGCATCCACCTGTGTGATGTCCGCTTCGGTTTGGAAGCAACTCGGATCCCCCGAGCTGGCCCCTTCCACGATCACCCTTCGAGCGTGGGACGGTCATGCCTCCCAGCCTATTGGCCTGTTTCGTAACTGTCCCATCACCCTCGCCGGTAAAACTGTTTGCGTTGATGTCGAAGTCATTGACGCCCCTCTAGACTACAACATTCTATTGGGGCGAAGCTACACCTATGCCATGTCTGTTGTCCCATCCGCGGTCTTCCGCAAGATGTCTTTTCCACATAATGGAAAGATAGTCACCATTGACCAGCTATCATATCATGAGCCGCCGTCTCCATCCGCCTCCGAGACGACCATCTCTTCTGTAGCCAACAAGCAAACCGTCGATTCTTTGACCAGTGTCTCCCCCGGCGTCTATAAGGATTCCACCCTGGAACTTTTCGGCACCTCCACGGGACCCTTCTCCTGTTGTGACGGCACCCGGGAAGAAAGGCAGAGCCCGCAAGGGGGCACCCAGACCAAACCACAGGTAACCCGGCTCCTTCTCCACCCCCAAAGCCTTGTGCCTTATGTGATGTCATTGGTCATGCCACCCATGCTTGTCCCGAGTTACCTAGTATCCGACCCATGGTAAACTTCGCGTTCCCCGACACTACGGTCCCTGAAACTCCCACTCCTTCTTCGACCGTCCCCAAGAACGCCAAGACTCTCCGCACCAACAAGCCTTGTGCTTTGTGTGGTGTCCATGGCCACTACTCCCATTATTTTCCTCACCTGACACATTACCGCGCCTCCCTTGAGGTGATCCGCGAGTATGAGGTTGAACAAAATCAATCCGCCTCTCCCATTCTCGCGCAGTATGCTTTAGGCCAGCCTGAGGACCCCCCCGCTCCGATCCACATCCCCCCCCCTGATGTTCAGATGACGGAGTCTAAAGTCACCATTCTTTACCTATCCTCCTCTGCACGACACCCGAAGCCTAGCCCGTCTGCAGCCTTCCCCATTGTGTCCGTTGATACCCGAGATCACTCCACTTGTGTCTCCGTTGACCTCCGCAGCCCGAGTCCTCGCCATGTTTCTGATAGCTCTCATACATCACCTTGTGTGAGCCTTGATCGTCCTGCCCTTTCCCCCTGCCATTACTGCTCGATGACTTCTGTACCCTCACGCTGCCGTCATTTCCTTTCATCCCCTCATTTATTGTCTTGTCACACCATTTTGCAGGACCCCCCGTCCACACCCTTTATCGGTTACGCCGACGGTGCAAGTCGCTACTCTAGGAATCTTGCCTCGGCAGGGTGGGCCATCTTCACCCCCTTGCATGACCTCGTTCTGTCTAACGGGGTATGCATTGGTTCTGCCACCAACAATCAGGCCGAATATGATGCAGCGCGTGGCCTATTAGCCGATGCCTTGTTGCATCGCATCCGCCATCTGCACGTTCGTTTGGATTCCTTGCTTCTTGTAATGCAACTAAATGGTGTTTATCATGTGCATAACCCTGTGCTGTTCAGACGCTATTTACGAGTGAAAGTCTTAATACGTGCGTTTGAAACCATCACTTTCAACCATGTACCCAGAGACCAAAATCACTACGTAGATAGTATTGCAAACCATGTTCTAGATTGGCATTTATCACACACAAGTCATACAAGACAATAACATTAAATCAACCATCACAAGACGATGCATATCCATAATATATGTCGCAAACCATATATTGATGAGTCCATCTACTCTGATACATACGACATGCCCATAGCATGTTCCAAAAAACTGGGGGCACCATACGCCCCCCCATACATATACTTACGACGTGCCCATAGCATGTTCCACAAACTGGGGGCACCATACGCCCCCCATATATATCCATCCGACATGCCCATAGCATGTTACAAACAAAATCCAAAAAACTGGGGGCACCATATGCCCCCCCATACATTCTAGGGGGCACCACTTGCCCCTACACACATCCGAGAGGGCACCATATGCCCCTATATCTGGCCAATACACGACGAACGCCCTGATCCGCCTGGATCACTGTCCGAAGTGTTCCCGGATCCCTCCCCCTCCAGTTGACCCGCAACTCTGCCATACCTGCACAACCACATTCTTTTTGTCAGGGTACAGATCGGGAACACCATAACCACACACCACAATCCAACTCCCAGCCATAAAACAGCACCAAACCCCCCTTATCTCCCAGGTCGCAGTTTTCTGCCATTTTCTGGACCAGGTCGCACTTGTTGCCCTAATACTTGCGTCCTGGGTCGTACTTTTTTGCCCCAAAAAAGTGCGACCCGGCCATAGAGATGAAGGAGGGGC
Source organism: Pinus albicaulis (assembly GCA_034641835.2). Lineage (NCBI taxonomy): Eukaryota > Viridiplantae > Streptophyta > Pinopsida > Pinales > Pinaceae > Pinus > Pinus albicaulis. Next base: position 106,748 of record JAXQQM020086633.1, on the reverse strand, counting down.
TGTTTCTGGGGGTTTGGGCCCTCAACTGCAAATGTAATCCATCAAAATGCAAGAGCAAGGTTAGGCCTCTCGCCTCCAACTGACAGATCTCGAATCCAACGGTCGGTTTGTCCGCTACGTTCGCCGCAAGATTTAGGGCCTTCTCTCCTCTCCACATTCACCACGGCAACAATAGCAAATGAATGATTTTGGAGGGAAAACCGCCTCATTAAAAGAGAACCCCTGTTTCTTCTTTCGACTGCTGCGACCACACCGTAGCCCCGTTCGACGAACCGTCAGCACCGCTGGATAGATCTCACCAAGCTCTCAAATGGGTTTTCCTTAGTTTTTGGTGATTTGATACTTCACCCGGACACATTTTTCCACGAAGGATCACTTCACCACTCCTTAAAATCGAATTTCCTCACTTACGACACTTGTACTTGGGGCACCATATCGCCCCCTTCCTTGTCCATGTTCGTGTTGATTTTCGTCATGAGTACCCACCTTGTACTCATGCTTCTATGACCCCCCATTGGGGCCTTTATTGTGTGGCGGCACTATCTAGTCGCCCTTGCTTAGAGCATCCGAGTTGAGTCATCATTGCATTCATGGAGTCTATCTTGCATCCTTTTACACCATACTATAGCCCTCCATTCTTTTTGCTTGGTTTCTCTCTTGTGTCGCATCTCATGACCTTCAGCCCCACTGTCCCCTGTCCCTTTTGATATTGTGTCAGTCGCTGCCATGTCATTCATGCCCTTTATGCTCTAACGAGGGAAGTCGTCCATTCGCTACTCCATCCTTCCCATTTCCACCATCATCATTAGTGTCAGTCTGTCCGTCGCTCTATTGCTCTTCTCTCGTGCCTTAGTTGAGGATCTCTCATTACCTCACCTAAGGCGGACCTCCTTCTGTCGACCTCAGCACATTTATTCCAGAAGCAAGGTCTAGAGGGCGGTATACCTTGGTTCCAGCTTCCATTTTTGTTCGGTGCCTCGGATCAGGCAGGGGGATTTCTTACCTCCCTTTGACTTGATTGCTTCTCCAGCTCCTTTCAGCATGACCGAGATTCGTATACTGGACAGTCCAGTGACCCAGCAGCAGCTCGTGATGATTCCCGGGCGTGTGTGAGATGTCTCGGCCCTCATGAGGGGGTGGCCCTGCAGGTAGCCCCCCACATGCCCGGATGACCTCTTCATTGCAGCCTTTGATGCCGCTCCAGATTTTGATGATGTTGGCCTTAGCCACTTGCAGCACCTCTATGATTTGCATGTACCAGTCAGTTTTTGTGAGCCCTTCCCCATTTACAGGGGGCATTTGGGGTTGTATTTATCTCATGTACTCAGATGATATTGTACTAGTCCTGGCTGTTATCCCAGGCACAACATGTATGTGAGACTATTCATTGTATTTTTATCTGGCTCTTGATTATACCAGTTGTATTCTATGGTTCGGTCCCTTGTTCACTGGACACACTATTCTTTTGTACTTTGTCACGGCGGGCATAGGTATGCCTCCCCCGCCGCCTTCAGCACAGGTACCCTCTCATAACAGAGACTTGTTGCACCTGCGAGTCTCGTCTCCTCAGGGTCTAGTCCTTCAGCACACTATCTACCTCATATTTCTCTCTCGGACATACCCTTTTGTTGTCTAGTGATTGTCTTCTTACAACGTACTTCGGTCATACGATTTGCTCCTGACACTCGCACGCTGGGGGGCAATCTGTTACACCATTTTTTGGTCATCTAACTTTTCATCATTAGATGGACCCAAGTACACCATGTAAGACCAGTTTTACCCCAAATAAAACTGCTTTCACTATGATTAATTAGGAAACCCCAAAAGGAATAATTAATTAAACCATAATTTAATTATTATTCCCAGTCATGTTTAACCCAAAAACAAAGAAATTAATGAGATAAACCCATAGTTATGTTATTATTTTCTAGGAATAATTATTTAAATAATATTCCTTGTTAAATATGACCAAATCAACCACCATTAATCAACTAAATCATTATTTATTTGATTATATCCCAACCACTTCCTTAAAAAGATAAATAAATCATTTATTTATTTATTTTTCACTAATCAAGGGATTTGACCCAAGTCAAACACCCTTTCCCTCAAACAAATAATAATAAAATATTCCATAGAGGTGGATCTAGATGTGATTAACATTATTTTAATCATGCACCAAGATCTAGAAGGACCCAATATTTTGTTATAAATAGGAGAGTTTTCCCCATCATTCTTCACCTTTTGTTGCATACTAGATCACTCTGGATCTATACACTCGGTCTCATTTTCTGCCATTGTTGCTCCCATTGAGCTCTACCTTCTACATTGGGTTTTCTACATCTACAAGAGAGAAAGCTTAGATCTGAAGTGCTGAGGACTACAAAGAACCCATCCCATTGAGGAGATCTGGATACACCTTCTTGTTTCCTCCCAGGTGCCCTGTAATATAAAAATTCATTCCAAAATCGTGTTCTTGTCTTGTCTGTTGGATGCATGGAGCAAACTCTTTACTTTACTGCTTAATGTCTTTCCATTTATAGATCTGTTTGTTGCAGCACTTTAACTACTAATTGCAGATCTGAAGATGTTTTGCAGCCATTATTGTTGTTAGGGCTATTGGTTATGCGTAGCTAAAGTGGTTCTTTTTCGTACACTTCGACGAAGAATTCATACTAACAAATGGCGACTCCACACGGGTTTTAAATTACGACCGCTGTCGTTTTTCATATTCCTGCATATCCAGCTACTTCAGGCCCTAGGGCTTCTTTTTAGCTGCTTAGTTTTCCTATTTTTATGTCATTTTTCTCACATAAAACCCTAAAAACTTAAAATTTCTAACTTCTGTGTGTTTCTGGCCCTATTGCGCAGGTAAGCGACACCAGCCGCACCTGAGACGGCAACTTTTCTGAAAATCTGCCGCCGAGACAACCGGAACGGGGGGGTCGCACTTTTTGGCCCTAAACCTGCGACCTGGACCTCCAGGTCGCACTTTTCAGCCAGTTTTCTGCGACCTCAACTCAGATCAGGTCAGAAACTGCGACCTGACTTTTTTCCAGCATTTTTTCTGCACTTTTTCTGGGTTTTGCTGCAGCTTCTGCCAGGGTTTTCCAGCCTCTGTCTCAGCCCGCCTTGACCAAGATCTGATCTGTTTTTACTCATCTAAGTGGGAACCCAGCCCCTTAGGGCTTTAGTACCCTCCACTTTTTGTGGAAGATTTTCAGCTGTTTCAGCCGTCGGTTTCAGAGCTTCAGCCCCCTCTTTTTCCAGATCTGTGACCTCACTTCCAGATCCTTTGAAATCAGCCTCTTTTCCTTTCAAATCACCTCTTGTCGTTTTGTTTGGACCTCCTCTAAAGGCCTCTGCCTTGCCTCCCCCCGGTTTTTTGCTGATTTCCCTTTTTCCAGCCACCTTGCCTCTGTCTCTTGGCTGTGATCTGCACCCCTTATCTGCAGCTTTATCCTCAGGATCTCTGTCCCCTTTGACCCTAGATCTGTTGAGCTTCCTTTGTGTGTGTTTCCATAGTTTTTCCCTTTCTTTTCAGCATAGTTTTGAGAGACCCACTTTCTTGGGTTTGATAGATGCATATGTAGCTGTTATTTTTCTGTTATTTCAACATTTTTATTCTGTTCTCTGTAGGTTTATTTTCAGCTACGTTGCACACTTTTTTGCTCTCAACAACGGAAAGGGTTTAAAAATTAAAATTAACGCACACCACACACTGACTTTAAGTGAAGAAGCGCCTGGTTTACACCGCCTGGCAAAGACTCTAAAATCAATCGTCACTGCACCTTATCTGCCCTTGACCTTCTTGATTTTGTCCCTTTCTGCCCTTGTCGGTTTCCTTCTTCCTGTCATCATTGCGCCCCCAAGGCGCCTTTCCCGAAGACTTCTTGGCCTTCATCCTCAGTTTCCGGTTGATCGACCTGCTCCGCACCGTCGTCGTCGAGCCAGTCCACCTTCGAGTCCGCACTCCGACTCCTCTCCTGATTCATCGAGTCCCCCTTCTCCTTCCGGTTCTCCCCCTCCGACTCCTTTTACCTTCACCATGTCCGGATCAGGGCCTAATGCTAGCGGTTCTCCCGGCCCCAATGCCGGCCCTACTTCTAGCGGAACCGTCACAGCCACTACTCCGGCCACCCCTGTGCTGCCGTACATTGCAGGCCTCAGCCTCCCCGATTTCCATCAGTTGATTAACGACCCCATTCACCATAATACTACCTGGCCCACTATGCCTACCAAGTTACCCTCCGATATCCCTAAGTTTGAGGGCCTTAATGGCGAAGACCCAACCAATCACGTCCGGTCTTTCCACATGTGGTGTTCCTCCAACTCCATTACCGATGACTCCATCCGTCTTCGTTTGTTCCAACGCACACTTACCGGCGAAGCTTCTAAATGGTATGTCGAGCAGGCCACTTCCTCCCATACCACGTTCGAGACTCTTGCCCAAGCCTTCTTGTCGTACTTCCAGCTCCCTCTCCGATACGACACTGGTAGGGAGCTCTTGACTTCATTTAAGCAATCCTCTTCCACACGCCTTTCTGCCCATGTTCAGGAATGGCGACGAAGACGGAGCTTATGTCGAGCCCCTCCCTTTGAAGATCGGGTTTACATGGACTGGTTCCTTCGCACCCTCCCATCTCCCATCGGCAAAGATGTCACCTCTCACTTTCCTCAATCTGAAGAAGCCGCCCTCCAAATAGCTTTAAAATATGACCTGATCTACGCTCAATCTGGTTATGTTTATACCGTTCTCCCTGACATCCCCAGGCCCGGTGGCGCTAACGCCCCGGGGGCATCTCATTCCGCCGACGGTATTGTTGGGTCTCTTTCCCACCCCTCTGCTCACCCTCCTATGAGCCATGGCCTCCCTCAGGGAGGGGCCAGCACCTCTAGCACTCTGCCCCCTCCCGGCAACATATATCCAGGATACGGCATGCCTCCTCCTTTTGCCCAACCTCTTGCTTACCTCAATGCTGCCCAACCCAACCCTTACTTTTATCCGCAGCCTGGTGCGCCAACTCCTCCAGCATATGCGCTTCCGCCTCCCTTGCCTCCTCACCACCTGCAACAGCCCTTACAACCCCCTCCCGGGCAAGTATTTGCACAGCAGGGTGCGTTTATTCCCCCTTCTTCTCAAAGAAGGCGGAGAGGCAACCAGAACCCATCTGCCCCCGGTAACCGAGGACCCAATTCTGGTATGGACCCTAACACTAGCAACCAGCCTCAGGGCATCCCGCCCGGGCCGGACAGGCCGCTTCGCACAAACAAGCCCTGTTCGTGTTGCAGTGATTACGGTCACTACACTCACGATTGTCCTCTCTTACCCCAGATGCGACAGATGTGGGAGTCTCAAGCCACATTGCGCGGACAACACGCCTCCCCTCACGCTCCTCCTAATGTGGCCACTACCTAGCCAGCTGTGTTCACTGATCCTTTCCCTCAACAGGGATTCGTGGCTACCCAACCCCCCGACAGCCATGCAGCCACACCCTCGTCCATTTCTGGTTCCTCTGACTACCAGATCCTTATGATGCGCTCCGATTCGTCCCCTTCTGTCGACCTTCACCTTCAAACTCGGTCTCGCCAGTACCCCAAGCCTCCTGCTCAGTCTGCTTCCGAGCCTCCATCTTCAGGTTCTACAGAGCCTCTTTCGACATCCGGTGGCCCCTTACACATCCCTCAACCCAAAGTTGAGGTTCAACCAAAGATTCCAAAGGGTCCATTACGCCGAAATGCGCCGAGGTCGGGCCGCCCAATCGTACAGTATAGTAGATGATTCGGCACAATCCCCTGCTGCCATTTCCACACTGGAACTCCTCCAGTCGTGCCCTTCTCAAAGGAAGGCTCTACTATCTGCCGTGGGCGCTGTTGATCCTGCTGATGACCAAATGATTGTTTTCGACGCCACTCAATCGGACCACCCTCCTCTTCCTCCTTTCGTTGCTTTCCAAATCCCAGTCAAAATCCGGAACGCCACTGTATCCCGGTGTATAATTGATGAGGGGGCATCCACCTGTGTGATGTCCGCTTCGGTTTGGAAGCAACTCGGATCCACTGAGTTGGCCCCTTCCACGATCACCCTTCGAGCGTGGGATGGTCATGCCTCCCAGCCTATTGGCCTGTTTCGTAACTGTCCCATCACCCTCGCCGGTAAGACTGTTTGCGTTGATGTCGAAGTCATTGACGCCCCTCTAGACTACAACATTCTATTGGGGCGAAGCTACACCTATGCCATGTCTGCTGTCCCATCCGCGGGCTTCCGCAAGATGTCTTTTCCACATAATGGAAAGATAGTCACCATTGACCAGCTATCGTATCATGAGCCGCCGTCTCCATCCGCCTCCGAGACGACCATCTCTTTTGTAGCCAACAAGCAAACCGTCGATTCTTTGACCAGTGTCTCCCCCGGCGTCCCATAATTCCACCTGGCAGGCACCCGGCACCTCCACAGGACCCTTCTCCTGTTGGGTCGGCTCCCAGGAAGAAAGGCAAAGCCCGCAAGGGGGCAACCAAAGACCAAACCACCATGACCAACCCGGCTCCTTCTCCACCCCCAAAGCCTTGTGCCTTATGTGATGTCATTGGTCATGCCACCCATGCTTGTCCCGAGTTACCTCGTATCCGACCCATGGTAAACTTCGCGTTCCCCGACACTACGGTCCCTGAAACTCCCACTCCTTCTTCGACCGTCCCCAAGAACGCCAAGACTCTCCGCACCAACAAGCCTTGTGCTTTGTGCGGTGTCCATGGCCACTACTCCCATTATTGTCCTCACCTGACACATTACCGCGCCGCCCTTGAGGTGATCCGCGAGTATGAGGTTGAACAAAATCAATCCGCCTCTCCCATTCTCGCGCAGTATGCTTCAGGCCAGCCTGAGGATCCCCCCGCTCCGATCCACATCCCCCCCCCCTGATGTTCAGATGACGGAGTCTACGGTCACCATTCTTTACCTATCCTCCTTTGCATGACACCCGGAGCCTAGCCCGTCTGCAGCCTTCCCCATTGTGTCCGTTGATACCCGAGATCACTCCACTTGTGTCTCCGTTGACCTCCGCAGCCCGAGTCCTCGCCATGTTTCTGATAGCTCTCATACATCACCTTGTGTGAGCCTTGATCATCCTGCCCTTTCCCCCTGCCATTACTGCTCGATGACTTCTGTACCCTCACGCTGCCGTAATTTCCTTTCATCCCCTCATTTATTGTCTTGTCACACCATTTTGCAGGACCCCCCGTCCACACCCTTTATCGGTTACGCCGATGGTGCAAGTCGCTACTCCAGGAATCTTGCCTCGGCAGGGTGGGCCATCTTCACCCCCTTGCATGACCTCATTCTGTCTAACGGGGTATGCATTGGTTCTGCCACCAACAATTAGGCCGAATATGATGCAGTGCGTGGCCTATTAGCTGATGCCCTCTTGCATCGCATCCGCCATCTGCACGTTCGTTTGGATTCCCTGCTTCTTGTAATGCAACTAAATGGTGTTTATCGTGTGCATAACCCTGTGCTGTTTAGACGCTATTTACGAATGAAAGTCTTAATACGTGCGTTTGAAACCATCACTTTCAACCATGTACCCAGAGACCAAAATCACTACGTAGATAGTATTGCAAACCATGTTCTAGATTGGCATTTATCACACACAAGTCATACAAGACAATAACATTAAATCAACCATCACAAGCCGATGCATATCCATAATATGTGTCGCAAACCATATATTGATGAGTCCATCTACTCTGATACATACGACATGCCCATAGCATGTTCCAAAAACTGGGGGCACCATACGCCCCCCCATACATATACTTACGACGTGCCCATAGCATGTTCCACAAACTGGGGGCACCATACGCCCCCCCATATATATCCATCCGACATGCCCATAGCATGTTACAAACAAAATCCAAAAAAATGGGGGCACCATATGCCCCCCCATACATTCTAGGGGGCACCACTTGCCCCTACACACATCAGAGAGGGCACCATATGCCCCTATATATGGCCAATACACGACGAACGCCCTGATCCGCCTGGATCTCTGTCCGAAGTGTTCCCAGATCCCTCTCCCTCCAGTTGACCCGCAACTCTGCCATACCTGCACAACCACATTCTTTTTGTCAGGGTACAGATCGGGAACACCATAACCACGCACCACAATCCAACTCCCAGCCATAAAACAGCACCAAACCCCCCTTATCTCCCAGGTCGCAGTTTTCTGCCATTTTCTGGACCAGGTCGCACTTGTTGCCCTAATACCTGCGTCCTGGGTCGTACTTTTTGCCCCAAAAAAGTACGACCCGGCCATAGAGATGAAGGAGGGGCTGTTTCTGGGGGTTTTGGGCCCTCAGCTGCAAATGTAATCCATCAAAATTCAAGAGCAAGGTTAGGCCTCTCGCCTCCAACTGACAGATCTCGAATCCAACGGTCGGTTTGTCCGCTACGTTCGCCGCAAGATTTAGGGCCTTCTCTCCTCTCCACATTCACCACAGCAACAATAGCAAACGAATGATTTTGGAGGGAAAACCGCCTCATTAAAAGAGAACCCCTGTTTCTTCTTTCGACTGCTGCGACCACACCGTAGCCCCGTTCGACGAACCGTCAGCACCGCTGGATAGATCTCACCGAGCTCTCAAATGGGTTTTCCTTAGTTTTTGGTGATTTGATACTTCACCCGGACACAATTTTCCACGAAGGATCACTTCACCGCTCCTTAAAATCGAATTTCCTCACTTACGACACTTGTACTTGGGGCACCATATCGCCCCCTTACTTGTCCATGTTCGTGTTGATTTTCGTCATGAGTACCCACCTTGTATTCATGCTTCTATGACCCCCCATTGGGGCCTTTATTGTGTGGCAGCACTATCTAGTCGCCCTTGCTTAGAGCATCCGAGTTGAGTCATCATTGCATTCATGGAGTCTATCCTGCATCCTTTTACACCATACTATAGCCCTCCATTCTTTTTGCTTGGTTCCTCTCTTGTGTCGCATCTCATGACCTTCAGCCCCACTGTCCCCTGTCCCTTTCGATATTGTGTCAGTCGCTGCCATGTCATTCATTCCCTCTATGCTCTAACAAGGGAAGTCGTCCATTCGCCACTCCATCCTTCCCATTTCCACCATCATCATTGGTATTAGTCTGTCCGTCGCTCTACTATTTTCTCTCGTGCCTTAGTTGAGGATCTCTCATTACCTCACCTATGGCGGACCTCCTTCTGTCAACATCAGCTCCTTCATTCCAGAAGACAGGTCTAGAGGGCAGTGTACCTTGGTTCCAGCTTCCAATCTTGTTCGGTGCCTCGGATCAGGCAAAGGGATCTCTCATTTCCCTTTGAATTGATTGTTTCTCCACTCCGGCTCCTTTCAGCATGATCTAGATCCGTATGCTTGATGTTTCAGTGATGCAGCAGTAGCTTTTGGTGATTCTCGGGTGTGTGTGAGATGTCTCAGCCCTCATGAGGGGGTGGCCCTGCAGGTAGCCCCCCACATGCCCGGATGACCTCTTCATTGCAGCCTTCGATGCAGCTCAGTTTTGATGATGTTGGCCTTGGCCACTTACCGGCACCTCTATGATTTGCATGTCATCGATCAGATTTTGTGAGCCCTTCCCCATTTACAGGGGGCATTTGGGGTTGTATTTATCTCATGTACTCAGATGATATTGTACTAGTCCTGGCTGTTATCCCAGGCACAGCATGTATGTGAGACTATTCATTGTATTTTTATCTGGCTCTTGATTATGCCAGCTGTACTCTATGGTTCGGTCCCTTGTTTATTGGACACACTATTCTTTTGTACTTTGTCTCGGCGGGCATAGGTATGCCTCCCCCGCCGCCTTCAGCACAGGTACCCTCTTATAAAAAGAGACTTGTTGCACCTGCGAGTCTCGTCTCCTCGGGGTCTAGTCCTCCAGCACACTATCTACCTCAACTTTCTCTCTCTGACTTCCCTTTTGTTTTCTAGTGATTGAGTTCTTACAATGTACTTCGGTCATACGATTTGCTCCTGACACTCGCACGCTGGGGGGCAATCTGTTACACCATTTTTTGGTCATCTAACTTTTCATCATTAGATGGACCCAAGTACACCATGTAAGACGAGTTTTACCCCAAGTAAAACTGCTTTCACTATGATTAATTAGGAAACCCCAAAAGGAATAATTAATTAAACCATAATTTAATTATTATTCCCAGTCATGTTTAACCCAAAAACAAAGAAATTAATGAGATAAACCCATAGTTATCTTATCATTTTCTAGGAATAATTATTTAAATAATATTCCTTGTTAAATATGACGAAATCAACCACCATTAATCAAATAAATCATTATTTATTTGATTATATCCCAACCACTTCCTTAAAAAGATAAATAAATCATTTATTTATTTATTTTTCACTAATCAAGGGATTTGGCCCAAGTCAAACACCCTTTCCCTCCAACAAATAATAATAAAATATTCCATAGAGGTGGATCTAGATGTGATTAACATTATTTTAATCATGCACCAAGATCTAGAAGGACCCGATATTTTGTTATAAATAGGAGGGTTTTCCCCATCATTCTTCACCTTTTGTTGCATACTAGATCACTCTGGATCTATACACTCGGTCTCATTTTTTGCCATTGTTGCATGGTGTACTTGGGTCCATCTAATGGTGAAAGGTTAGATGACCAAAAAATGGTGTAACAACTAGTTGGGATCGAATGGTGACGACGCTCAAAGGTAAATTTCTTCCTCAAGATTATCAATTGAATCTTTTTCATGAGATGCAAAATCTCAAGAAGAAATTTATGTGTGTAAAACAATATATAGAGGATTTTTATAGATTGAGTATGAGATCTGTTCATATGGAAGAAGATGAAGAAAAACTAGCAAGGTATATTAATGGCCTAATATTTGAAATACAATATGAATTGGATGTTTTGTCTCTAAAAAATGTTGAAGAAGCTTATCAGATAGCCCTTAAGATTGAAGAAAATTTAGCAAGGATGTAGAGTCAAAGAGGAAGAGGATGAAGCACAATAAGAAGTAGAGGATCCTCAAATTGAGGACAATCAAGCAGAGGATATTCAAGTGGAAGATTTCCCATTAAAAGAGAAGAAGGTAGTAGTTGACAATAGGTAGAATCATCAAGAGGAGATTTGAGTACGAAGACCATATCAAAGAGGTACAGGTCGATCTTCTGTGGTAAGATTTTACATATGTAACAAAGTTAGTCATAAAGCTAATGAATGTCCCAAAATATTTTCTATTCAAGGAAGCACACATATAGCACAAACTGATACAGAAAGTGTGCAATCCTTTACAGATTAAAATCCACCTGAAACTGGTGAATCTTTTATGATGAAAAGAAATTTATTAAAGTTTGTTGAAGAAGTAAAGGAACCCACACAAACAAAAATGTTGTTCAAAACCATTTTTAAATTAGGACGAAAGTTTTGTAAAAGCATTATTGATAGTGGGAGCACTAATAATTTAGTATCCACAGAAATGGTAGAAAAGTTGAATTTAAAGAAAACTAAACATCCTACTCCCTACAAAGTTTCATAGTTGCAAAATGGACATCAGATATTAGTTAATGAAAAATGTGATCAAGTGGAGTTTCAAATAAGATATTATAAGGATAATGTTCTTTGTGATATTATGCATATGGATGTGTGTCATATATTTCTTGGAAGACCGTGGAAATATGATAGGAAACCAATACATAATGGAAGGAGAAACACCTACACTTTTGAAAAATATGGAGAAAAGCATGCGCTTTTTCCTTTGAATAATGAAAAATCGCCACAAGAAGACCAATCTAAAGTAATTTTACTTAGTGGGAAAGAATTTCTTCAAGAAATCAAGCATGAGGAGATAAATTTTTCTTTGATTGGTAAGCCAAAAGTAATCCTCACAATCACAAATTTGAATTATCTTCTCGAAGAAATTAAAAATATGTTGAATGAATTTATTGATATTGTAGTGGATGACTTTCCTTATGAGTTTCCTCCCATCGAAAGTATCAACCATCATATTTATTTCATTCCAGGTGCTAGCTTTCCAAACAAAACAACTTACGGAATGACTCCAAAAGAGAATGAAGAGATTAAAAATCAAGTGCAAGAATTGTTGGATAAAGGTCTCATTCGAGAAAACTTAAGTCCATGTGATGTTCCAATAGTGTCAACTCCAAGGAAGGATGGTGGATGGAGAATGTGCACATATTCTTGAGCAATCAAAAAAATCACAATTAGGTATAGGTTTCCATTAACCTGTATTGATGATTTTATAGATTGTCTAAGTGGTGGTGCATATTTTTCTAAAATAGATTTAAAAAGTGAATATCATCAAATTAGAATCAGAGAAGGTGATGAATCAAAAAAACATTCAAAAATAATAATGGTTTATATGAATGGTTGGTAATGCCCTTCGGACTTACCAATGCTCTTAGCACCTTTATGAGACTAATGAATGAAGTCTTAAGATAATTCATTGGAAAAAAAAAATAATAGTTTATCCTGATGATATCTTAATTTATATTCAATCAAAAGAAGAGAACCTATGAAATCTTAATATGGTTTTGAAGAAACTACAACAAGAGAAATTGCTAATCAATTTAAAGAAATGTAGTTTCATGAAGACAAAACTATTGTACTTGGGTTTTGTAATTTCAAGAGAAGGCTTGAATATGGATCGAGAGACAGTGAAGGCCATAATCAATTGGACAAATCTAAGAAGAATTTCAGAGCTAAGAAGTTTTCATGGATTGGAAAGCTTTTATAGGAAATTTATCCAAAATTTCAGTGGAATATGTGCTCCAATTGCAGAAAATATTAAAGAGAAAAATCAACCATTCCATTGGACAAAATAAACTGATAAAAGTTTCCAATTATTAAAGAAAAATATCACAAAACAACCTATTTTAGCACCACCATATTTCAATAAGTTGTTTCAGGTTGAGACTCATGGTATTCGAACAACAATAGGAGTTGTCTTAATTCAAGAAGGAAAACTAGTTTCCTGCTAGAGTGAAAAAATGAGGCCAAGCAAAAATATTCTTCTTATGATAAAGAAATTGATGCCATCATACAAACTCTAAATAAATGGAGACATTATCTTATGCCAAAAAAGTTCATCCTCTACAGATATAATCAGGCTTTACATTATATCAACAATCAAACAAAACTGAGTCAAAGACATGTTAAATGGATTCAAGTCTTACAAAATTTCACATTTGTCATCAAGCATAAAAGTGGGCAATCAGAAAAAGTAGCAAATGCATTAAGCAGAATAAATTTATTTTTTCCAGAATTCCAGGTAAATGTCTTAGAACTTGATGAGATTAAAGATATGTATAAAGATGATCCATATTTCAAGGAAGATTATAAAGCTTGTGAAAATTTTGTAAGTAGAGATAGAACTCCATGGTTAGGCTACATCATATAAGAGGGACTTATTTTCAAAGGAAGACAGTTATGCATTCCAAAATGTTCGATGAGGGAAAACTTGTTGAAAGAAAAACATGGTGGAGGTTTAGCAGCTCAATTTGGGAGGTCATTTTAGTCAAGCTAAAACTCTAGCACAGCTACACGCATTTTATTATTAGCCTCACATGCAAACTTTTGGCGAGGAAACGGGTCTCGTGGGCAAGAGCCAGGTTTGGGGATTGGGCCAACAAGGGAGTCCGCTATAGTCTAGCACCATGACGGCATTTTCACCCTACTCCAAAGATTAGAGAGTCTCACCCGAGGCGTGCCGCGACCACATGAAGGAGGGGAATAGATCGGTATCGATTGACTCGTCTTGAGTCAATCATAGATCACCGTATCCACCTCCATAGCTCTGCCTGACCCTGTGCCCTGTTCCTACTACACACATTCTCCTTGCTGTCCAAACAAGGGCCCCAAATCTGGGACCTTGGTCAAAGCGGAAGCCCTAAGTTTGTGGAAAGTGACCACAGCCTGCTACCACCCCTACAATAATGTGTCCGTCTCCGTCGTGATCTTGGTGATAGCTTCCTCCCCGACGTTCGTCGGTACAACGCCAAATACTGTGCTGACTTGGGTCCCAGCCTCAGCGGCCAACTGCTGCATTGTCTGGGCGTTGATCTGTAGGTGCTGGCGAAGCTCCCAAATTGCCTGCTTCATGGCTATCGACGTCTCTTCTACTTGCTGAATCTAGACCTCTAGCACATCCGCCTGGGCATATAGTTGGTCCAGCTTCGAGGGGTCCATGGCGTCTTGTATTTCTTTGGAGAGTTGTTGCAACTGGGCCGAAATCGACTGTGTCTTCACTGTGAGGGCTATTGAGCATCCTTGTAGACCCTTTAGGAGGTCATAGGCTTCTCTGGCTGTAGTACTGAGAATTTCTTGCATCCTGGTTACCTGGCCCTGTTTCTCTGAGATTTGTGCTGTGTAAACTGCCGTTGGGTCAGGCAACACTGGTTGTGCGGCCAATGTCTCCTTGAGCTCTGTATTCTCCTGGTGGAGGTTGGAGTATGCCACCCTGAGGTGGATTGCTCACTCTACTACTGTCATTTCTTGCACATCCGCTGGCATCTGATTGTAGTGGGCCGTCACTGTAGGCCACACTTCCTTGAAATCCCTAGCCACTTCATGCATATGGTTTTGTAGCCACTCGTTTTCCATTGTGAGCTACTCATGCTGTTCAGTAAGCATGATTATCTACTGCTGTTATTGCTCACATTTATGTTGTAGCTCGGAGTGGAGCCTTTCTGCCTGTTGGGCTGCCCTCTAGATGAAGTCGTACAGCTAAGCCATTCCCCACGCCTTCATGCTTTCGGTCCCTGAAGTACCTTGATCTGTCCGCCACTCCTGAAGTGGTTTCCCACTAGCAACCGATATTGTTGATTGACCTTGAGGGGACTGTGGCGGAGTTTGATGGGGTGCAGAGTCCACCATGTTCAAGTCTGGTCGCTCCCCTTGATCTGCTTGGATGGGCTACTGGAGTGAAGTAGACTTAGGGATTGGTCCAGCTGTGTCTGCAACCTTTTGTTCCATCTGTGTGATTAGGTCGATAAAAGTGGTTTGGGGGTCCACAGTGGGGTTGGCTGGTGGTACCACTTCTGTACCCGAGTCAGCCTCTGTCCCGTGGTCCCCATTAAGTAGGTTCTGAATTACTGGATTAGATACGGTGGCAGATGAGTTGGATGGTGCAGATGAATTGGTAGGTGGGAGTGGGTCGGTACGAGGTGGCGAAATATGAATGTTTAGGAAATCAAAGCGGTTAATGGGATGGTGAGGTGGGAACCCGCTTGCTTCCCCTATCTCAGCGATTGGTTCTTCCTGTATGAGTACCCCTGTGCTCATTTGCCGGGGCCGATCCTCCTCTGTGAGGTCAACCACCAGACTTGATTCTATAACTTTGGCCCTCTTGGCCTTGGGTGCCGCTATGGGTTTCGCGGACTTACTATTTACCCCTAGTGGGGTGGTTACTGGACCTGGTGAACTAAAAAATACATTTGGAATGGGTGTGGGGATGGAGGTCATGGTTGAAAGTGGGGTTGACTGAGAAACTTGAAATTCATAAAAAACTGGGAATGGAGTGGCACTAATTGATATTACCTAGACCACTTTTTTGAAGCTTCATACCTTTGTATTTAGTTTCTGAATGATTGGGAGGAGCTGCAGGTTGGATACCCTGTTTGCTGCCTCCGCCACCATTTCTCCTGGCAATCAATGTGGTAGCATCCCGTCGAAATTGTATGTGTATACCTCACTTCTGACTTCCATCACAACCCCTGGCCACGAACAAAATTCAGTGTGGAGGGCTGCTTCATCAATTTGGAATTTCAACGGCCGCATCTGGAATGCCTCCTTCGGTACACAAGTGGGTCTGAGGAACGTGTGCTTGTGTGTGACCTAAACCAGACTTGCTCGCTGTATCCATCCAACAGATTTCTGGGAATCCTCTGTTGGCTCATCACCACATCAACCATTAAGCCACACCAACTTTGAAAGGCCTCTGCGTTTACCTCCTTGGTGCTGCGGTCTCCTAACACCTTCCATGGAACGAACTTCATTGCTAGCAGCTGATCCTCTGCTATCTCTACCGGCATCCTGATGAGGGGGGAATGCCACTTCCACATGGCCAGGGCTACTATCAGGTATCCATAGATAAATCTTGTTGCCCTCTTGTAATTATCTTCACATGCCTTGAACAGCTCCTTTAGCAAGAAAGAGCACCAGTTCAGCCTGGTCCCCTGGACGCAGTGCTCCGCGATTGAAATGGTGTCCAAAGTACACTCCCCCTTGGTGTAATGCCTCATTGTCTTACTGGCAATGAGGTAGCATGTGAACCTGATTTCTGGCTTGTTGATGAGCTCGATTTTTGCCCCCTTTCCTCCCCTTCAGCTGCGATATTTTGCCTAATAATCTATATCCCCTGACTTCTTCTCTCTTTTATAGATGGTCTGGAACACTGAAGAGACGTCCCTTCCTTCCTGTGAGAGCCCTGTCAGCCTGTGAATGTCCTTAGCGTGGATTGGAATCTCTTTTCCCAACCACAAGGAACCGTTTTGAATTCTACTTAGCAAGAATTTGGTACATTGTATGGCAGCACCTGTTGTCCCAAACACTGGCAGGTTCCTCAAATTCAATATTGAGGACTGCTGGATACCTTGAAACTCAGGCAAGATTTTTGCTACTGCTCGTCCTGCTTCTGTTGTATAGCTCTCAATTTACACTTTTCTTTTGAGCATTGGGAACTCAAAGGAGTCCCTGAGGTCTGCATAAATTAGAGCTGCACTGTCATACTTCCTAACGAGGGACTCCATTTTTTGAATCCTACTATCTAGCTCCTGTTCTACTACTGTTGGATTGAATTTTGTCCTCTTTGCTCGTCATTGATACACTTGCAGAATAGTTCTCGGCCCCTTCTCTTGGCTCTCTTCTTTGGGGCACCTCCGCTGCTCTGGTTTTGTGCCAATTTTCTTTGCTCCTTCAAAAATTTCTAACTCTAACTCGGATCTCTCTGGCATTCTTGCGCTTTTCTTCATGCAGGCTATGTAATTAACCGACACGAGTGACGTTGATGAGACCCCATAACTAATTAATTCCTGTTGGCATCCTCCGCAGAGATAATCATGTGATTAGTTGTTAACTGAGGTGTTTTCTGACATTTGCTGACGATGGTGTGAGGAAATGGGTGGACACGACGGCTAAGGTTACTTCTAAGTATGGCAAAATGATTATTGCAAGGTTACTTCTAATTATGGCAATTTATTTTGCAAATCCTGGCGATCCTACGAACTGACACAAGGACTAAATGAAATGATGGGGACTGACACTTGACACTTTTTCTTATCCTACGGGGATGGCATGCTGGACGCCCCCCTCCCCGACCACAATTGGTTCCGTTGCGGTCCCCACAACCCAGCTGTTATTGACGACCTATGCATGGACAAGTGAATCTACCTACACTCATCTCAGGTGTGAGAGAGTTATTCAACTACTCTATTCTACTGACTTCTCTCGGGTGCGAGAGTTATTGAAAGAAAGCTAAAGAAAATTATTCATGGTAGGGCTTCAGTTGTGTGCCATTCACCCAGCCAGGTAAAATAGTACCGTCCAATTGAGCCAACCGAACTGCTCCAGAATCCTTAATTTCGATGACGAAGTAGGGTCCCAACCAATGCATCTGCAGTTTCACTGGAAATTTTTGAAACCTGCTATCATATAGCAGAACCTTGCCGCCAACCTGGAACATTTTTCTCTTAATGTGTCGATCATTCCATGCCTTCTACCTGTCTTTCTGAACTTTTTGATGAAACTCGGCAAGGAACCTGGCCTCGTCAAGTTCCTGTAATTCGTGCAGGCATTCCTGTAGTGATTCCTCCTTCGATAACTTGAGGGATGTGGCGATTAGAAGGCTCGATATGGTGAACTCGGCTAGAATCACAGCTTCACGGCCATACACCAGCTGGAAATGTGTTTGATTCATCAATTTCTTCACTGTTGTTCTGTAGGCCCACAGTGCGGCTAGCAGACGTTCATCCCAATCATCCTGTTTCACACTGCAGATCTTTGTTAAGCCTTTTTCAAGGATTTTTTTAAATGCTTCGATAGTGCCATTAGCCTGTGGGTGGTACGGGATTCTTTTGTGATGTTGTATCATGAAAGTGTCCAGCAGCGATTTGATGGTTTCATTAAGGAAATGTGTACCTTGATCACTGGTTAAGATCCTTCGGTAGCCAAATCTGTTGATGATGTTTTCAAAGATAAACCAAGCTTCCATCTTTGCCGTACAATCCCTTACCACCACTGCTTCGACCCATCAGGTTACATAGTCCATGGCAGTGATGATGTACCGGGCCTTTGAATGCCTGGCTACAGGTGCTATGGGGCCTACGAAGTCGACAGCCCACTTCTCGAATAGTTGCAATACGTTCACCGGGTGTAGTGGAAGCTCATCTCTGTGAGAGGGCCTCCCTGTTCTCTGACAAACATCACATTTCTTGACAAAAGATTTACTGTCGGCATGGACTGTCGGCCACCATAGTCTAGCTTGTAGCACTTTCCAGGCTGTGGGTTTCGCCCCCACGTGTCCTCCCGCGATGCCGCTATGGCATTCCCAGAGAACGGCTTCGAGTTCATGGTCGAGGACACACCTCCGCAAAATCTCGTCAAGCCCCAACTTATACAACTGCCTCGCAATCAGTTGGTAGTCAGCGGCGCAGAAGACCAAGTGTCGTTTTTGGATCGGGGTATAGTGCTGAGGACACTACCCCGTGGTGAGGTATGTTGCGATATCGGCCATATAATCTGGTATGGCCTCTACCCGGAAAATATTAGCATCAGGTAACTAATCATCTAGAGAGCCCTCATTTTCACTAGTCTCCAACCGGGATAAGTGATCAGGCCCGACATTCAGCCTCCCGGGCTTGACAATCACTTCGAAGGTGAATTCTTGAAAGAGTAGGAACCATCGGCATATCTATCCTTCCAAAACTGGCTTATTGACTAGGTACTTCAATGCAGAGTGATCAGTGAAGAACTTAAACTTACCTCTTAGGAGATAGTGGCAGAACTTCTGGAGCGAGTACACTATTGCGAGTGCCTCCCTCTCCGTGGTGGTGTAGTTCCGCTCCACATTGGACAGCTTGTGGCTGGAAAAGTACACTGGGTGGTCAACTGTCATCTCCCCTGCTTGCGCAAATACAGCCACAAGTGTGATACCGGAAGCATCGATCTGCATACGGAACTGCTTGTCCCAATCTAGGTGAACCAGAATGGGTGCAGTTGCCAGCTTCTCCTTTAAAGCGTCAAGGGCTAATCTGCAGTCATCCGTCCCCTGGAACACCTCTGACTTCCACAATAACTTTTCCAAAGGAGCAGTTATCTTCGCATAGTTTCTGATGAACCACCTGTAATAGCCCATGTGCCCCAACAGTGATCTCAACTACTTCACAGTTTCTGGTGCTTCCATGTGGACAATCACTGCCACCTTGGTGGGGTCGACATAGACCCCTTTCCTGCACACCACATGTCCTAGGAGCGTTCCGAACGGAACCGCGAAGATGCATTTCTTTAGGTTCAATGAAATTTGCAATTGCCGACACCGGTCGAACATTATGCGTAGCAGGGTGGCGTGATCCTTTAGCAAGTTGTAGACTATCCAGTCGTCCATGTAGACTTCCAGGAACTTATGAATATATTCCTAGAAAGCAGCTATGACAATCCTAGAAAACACCACAGGTGCATTCTTCAACTCGAACGACATCACATGATATGCAAAGTATCCCCACTCTGTGGTGAATGTCGTTTTCTTCTTGTCCTCTTCCACAATGCGCACCTAATGATATCCTGAGAACCCATCGGTGAAGGAGTATGCCTCATTCCCCGCAACATTGTCCAGTACTTCGTCGCTGAATGGGGTGGGGAATGGGTCATGGATGCATGCATTGTTCAAACTTCGGTAGTCCACACGGACGCAGATTTCTGATTTTTCCTTCTTATTTTGAATGGCAATGGGACTCACCCACTATGCTTCTTCCACAGGGAAAATTAGGCCTGCTTTAGCATTTTTTCTATCTCCATTTTGACTTTTTCCTTTATCCGCGGGTTTAGTAGGTAAGGTCGATGCTTCATTGGCCGAGCATCCGGCTTCAATATAATCCTCATCTCTCTGATATCCCCTTTGATCCCTTTTAAGTCAACAACTGATGAAGGGAATAGGTCTCTATATTCCTAGAGGAGACTAAAAATTTCCTTTGTCATCTCCTCGTCCCAGTAGTCCCCAACTGTAGCCAGCTTGGGTTTTTCCTCTGTGCCGATATTTAGTTTTTTTAGTCCTCAACGGAAGTAGATGTATTCCTTTGGTGGTAGGCTCTTCTTTGATGTTCCTCTCTCCTTCTGTCTCTTCAAAGCATAGGTGCCTCAGGTCCTCCAGACTGTCATCTTCCGGCTCGCTATCAATCCTTTGGCAAGCCAACTTGTGTCTGCCATTGGGGTTCAGCACCAATGGCCCCCTGTCTGCACTCTGATTGGGGAAAAATAGTATTCCCTTTATGGCCTATAATGCTTGGGATATCGGGTCTGTCTTCCCCTTAAATGAGAAGAACTGAACAAATTTGTCTGCAACCTCCTGCCAAGAACTGGTCCCCCTCTTCCTCTCTTCTTCTAAGTACCAAACATGCAGAACGGTAGCCAAGGAGTGGAAAAACTGATGTACCCACAGCTCCTTCGGGTATCCCACACTTCGCCACTGCTCCTGAAAGACTTTCATATGGTCTTTTGGATCAGAATTTCCTTGGTATCTTCGCGTGCTTCGATGTCCTTCATCTTCCTTAAACTGCGCCCTCAAAGCTGTCACAACACAACTCCACCGCGACAGGGAGTTGCAGTGATTTTTCCACCACCTGGATGAGTGGACTGTAATGCCACGTCCAAGAGTGGTATTCTTTTCTCCTCCGATACCTCGTCTTCTACCTCTGCAATGAAGGTATTTACTGCTTCCATATTGGAAAAAGTGGGGTATTCCCTTATCTCAGCCCCAATCCAATGGATTCTTGCAATATTGGTGCATCTTCTTGTGCTGGTCTCGTACCCTTCTTGCTGCCAGTCTTCCCAAGCTATTTCTAATCCCAGCTCCGAGCTCTAGACACTTTGCCAACTTATGGAGTTGGTTGGTGTTGGGTTAATGTAATCCTCCCTCTTCCCTGCTATCATCTGATAGAGGTTGTCCAATAGCTGAGCATCTTCCCTATTATCTACTGTTTCTGTATATCTCAGACCTTGATACGGGTCGAGAGGCTGAGTGAATCTAACCTCCCCGTCTTCAAAAATCATCACCTCCTTCTTGAGATCAATGATGACATAGTTTTCAAAAGCCCAGTTGATCCCTAGTAATGCAGGGTATGGATATTTGTCTCCCATAATATCTATTACCTCAAAGTCTGTGTAGGTCTTTACCCCTGCGATGTGTTGGGGTCCTGTGTTTTGATAGTTTGGAAAATCAAAAGACAAGGCAACATCAAACCAATCTTTAGAGTTCCAGGATCTATTCCTCCTGTTCTCAGAGAGGGATCTCTCAAATTATTTGTTTTTGCAAAGGTTTATCTTGTGTGCTTTGAGTATTGGTTTTAGACTAGTTATTAAGTGCAAGTGTTTGTTTGTTTGTTTGGTTGAAAGACATAGCAGAACATGAAAGTATAGGAAAGATAAATAGAAAGGGGAAATATTAGTTTCATTGGGCAATAGAGTCAAGAAGAGGTCATGACAAACTTATCAATGGATATGGGATATCAAAGGGAAAATCTAACTTGGCCACAGGATCCTTTGGTTTTGTGAATGAGATGGACATCAATGATTTGGAAAGACAGTTTGAATTCTCAACAAAGAGAATTTGAAAGTATAACTTGAACAATAAAGAGGTATTTGATAGAAAAGGCTAACCATGCATTCTACAAACCACACTTTAAGAAAATGATGACTTCAAAACAACTTTAAAAATGAAATCTAAGATTCAGGAGCACATCCTATTTCCTCAAATATTTTTTTTCAAATGACTTAGAAAACATAAAAGATTCACTGATAATTACAGTCATAGAAGAGGGAACACCTAAAAACATCTATGATCACAACTATAAAGGCCTTCAAAAAAATTGTTCAAGCAAGGACAAAGGGCATGATCAAAACAGACCTCCTTGGCTAACTTAAAACAATGGTACTTCAAAGGGAGACTTCAATAACATCTTTCAAGTGGCAGCAGACAAGCAGGGAAAACCATAAATCATGCTGAAACCAACTATTTGAACTATTAGAGAAATAAACAAGCATGAGGACTAAAGAGAGAGATTGAAGACTCTAAAATACCTCAGCAGAAGAAAACATAAAACAATGAAGGATGAACAGGTCTAAGGTGCTTCTAGGAGTCATTTCTTAGCCTAAAACTTTCATCCTACTGTAGTAAGCATTTATGGAACAAAATGAAAACAGGAGAAAACATCAAACAGTTCAGAATACTTCACCAACAGCCAAGCTCATGGATCCAATGATAGAGCCTTCTCAAGAACAAGCATGCAACAGCATCATTAGGCTTCAAGACTTCAATTTCTTCCTCAACCACAGATAGACTATGTATTATTTCAGAGAGTTTCAGTATTACAACTAGTGAAAAATCAACCAACATGGATCTCATCTTCTTCAAAATTATTTATAGAATAAATGAGGAGGTGGAAGTGTTTTAGGTTTGAAATGCAATAAATTCTACACTAAATGCAACTCCTAGCCTTGAAAACCATGCAAGGCCTAAGGCAGGAAAGCATTGAATTATCCTTATCTTTCATGTACTCTGTTTCTGCTATTTTTAGGCTAAATGGGAAAAAATATTGACTTCAAGGCTTACTTATCCCTTACAATAACTTCCCTAACAGTTTCAGAATTCATTCTTTCTTTGGTAATAACTTTTTAGGTGTATTTATGCAAATATCTTCTGTTTAAGAAATAAGTAGGCCTGCTCTTGATTTGTTTAGGCTGCAGGCGGCTTTTGGTAGCTGTAGATAACTCAATTAGCCTTTGATGTGGCAGTGGAGGCTTCTCGAACTGATTGATATTATTGTTTTAATCTAAAACACCTTTAATTTACTTTAGTTCTATGTTTTAGGCCTAATCTGGCTTAATTTCTATCTTCCGATCTTCATGATGTCTTTAACTGTGGATTAGGCTTTTTGATTTGCTGAACTTATGCCTTAATCCTTCAAAACTGTGTTTAAACCTTTAGTTCTTCATTTCTACTTTGATTTCATGCTATTCAACTAATACTCTTTATCTGTGGTGTTTGCTATGTTTTCATTGTTGTTGCAAGTGCGCAGAGGGTTGTATAATGGCATCAATGCTCATAAAGCAAGGATAAAACAAGATGTGGAACCCTGCGGGAATGATCTCTTTGAAGGATAAAGGCCTGGGGGATCGTCATCCCTGGCCTTCGATTTATTTCAAGATACTGTGAAAGAGCTTCAAAACCTGCAAAAATACACAAAATTTACAAAATTTTGCGTAGATGGGTAAAAACTACTTCGGAGGTTTAGGTTAGAGCGTGGCTGTCGGATGAAAGCATCCAATGACGAAGATTGCTTGCTGGGTCAGATGGGAAGGCGGTTGAATAAACGGTGGCTAGATTAAGTCTAGGCCATTGATCTGCAACGATCAACGGTCGAGATCAATCGGGAGTATATGATGTAGAGGAGGCAACTTTATAGTAAAACCTTTGGCGGAAGTAACAAAGGGCTGAAAAAATTTGGGGTTTCGGAAAGGTTCTGGTCTGTCGGATTAGATCAGCCAACAGAGATCAACAGCGAAGATTCGTTGACGAAGACCTTTGGAAGAATGGCAGAGGGCGATAGTTTAATGGTTAGGTTAAACTGGGACCATTAGATCTCAGAGATAAACGGTGGAGATTAAAAATGAGGGAATGTAATGTAAATGGGGTAAGGTGGTTTTGGCCACAAAAACAACTAGTGTCACACAGAGAAAAGAGGGAAAGGTGGTATTGCCGTTTTGAATGTGACATGCGTTTCTAGCTGACACGTGGCCTTTTAAAACCACCCATATCGCGTAACTTTGAAAAATTAACCTTCGGACACAAAATCAAGCGAAACCATGTGCTGGCCATCAGATCTGGGGCATTAGATCAGACGGTTGTGAGGAGGGCATGATGGAGGTAAGACGCACGGGCGGTAGACGATGGGCAGGATCATGGTAGTTTTAATCTCGACTGTCGAATCATAGGAATGAACGGTCAAGATTTTTTGATAGGGAGGTAGGTCCCAAAGGAGTTGGGCCTACCACGTTTAATCTAGACTGTTGGATGAAAGGAATGAACGGTCCAGATGTAATCGAAAGATCACAATCGGTGGTGGCAAGGGGAAAGCAACAATGAAAAGCACTAATGCAATTGCACGTGGACCGTTAGATCTTTAGAGAGATCAATGGTTGGGAATGAATCGGATGGATAAAAGTGGAGCAAAAGGGGTGGAGTTTTGATTAATCTGGGCCGTCGGTTCTTGTGGATTCGATGGTCCAAATTGAATTGCAAGATTTCAATCGAAGGAGAAGAGAGGAAAAGGCACAATGGTTTTCTCGATGCGATTGAACAAGGACCATTGATCTCAGAACAAGATCAATGGTGGAGATTTACTTATGAATGTCGAAGGCGGGTATGCGGGCTTTGGAACAAAGTAATGTGGGCCGTTAGATCTGGGTCTGGTAGGGAATATCTACGGCTGGGAAACCATCGGAAGGTGGCCAATCGGAGGGGGGCAATAAAATTTTTAAATGCATCCAACGAAAAAATTCCGATGCGATGTGTCAACTACCATTGATCGGTCTTAGATCAACGGTTGGTATTAACCCAACCAATGAACCATCGGGATTCATAAATAACATAGGAAAAGTGGGTTTGTAAGAAAATGCAAAGGAAAGTTTGTGTCAGGGAGGGTTTTTATATACAAAGGCTTTAATCGCAATCAAAAAATTTTAAAAGTGAAAGGTAACAAGACAAGAGGGAAAGCCCGATTGCAATTGCGCAGTTAGGCCTGAGCCATTGGATTTAGAACAGATCAACGGCTGGGATCGCAGCAGAGGTTCATAGAATAAAGTTCATCGCATCAGAAGTTTTTGGAGGAACAAAGGGAAAAGTGTTTAAACCGAAGGCTCCGATTGCGATTAGTGCTAGAGAGCATAGCTCCTAGTTCTGGGCACAAGTCATATGTGGGGAAGTGGTTAGGGCTTGACCAAAAGGGGCTAAAGGCCTTAGCTCAAAAAGACTATTTTTTATGATTTTTCAAGGATTTTCAAAGGATTTTGGGGGTTCCGATAAGGTTTAAAAAGGAGTTTTAAACCTTTTTAAAGGGAATTTATGAAGGGAAATGGAGGAAAATGAGGAAAAAGGAGGATTTTTATGAGGAAAAGGGAAAAAATGGAGGTTAATTATGAGTAAAAAGAGGGGTAAGTGAAGGAAAAAATGGGTTTTAGCAGTCTTTTTCTTCAGGAAAACAACAAATTTTTCAAGGTTAATGAGGGAAACAGCAGTGAAGTTTAATTCAAAGGAAGAAAGAATATCATAAGTCTTCAAAAGATGATAGGTTTTCAAAGGAAACTATCTCTTGAAGGCTTGAATACAAAATTCTAGCCATCTCTTGGTATAACAAAATTTATGGGTGGCTAACACGATGTCTACCTCAACGTCTTCGAGTCTGCCGATCGGCACAATGCAGTACTGGTTTGCCATCCTGAGCTGGATCGGAAAATAAGTCAGCTGTGGTCGCCCTAGAGCTTCCCAAGTCTTCCGAGGTAGGATATTGATGTCAGATCCCAAATCGAGCATGGTGTCCCTGATCTGAAATCCCACAACCTGCGGGTCTAACCAGAACTCTTTTCTCGTTCATCTTTTGTTCTCCTTTACTCGTTGTACATACTGTGTTGTTGTTTCTAGGGA
The DNA here is from genome assembly GCA_034641835.2 of Pinus albicaulis. Classification (NCBI taxonomy): domain Eukaryota; kingdom Viridiplantae; phylum Streptophyta; class Pinopsida; order Pinales; family Pinaceae; genus Pinus; species Pinus albicaulis. The sequence goes on along the minus strand of JAXQQM020086633.1, from coordinate 80,795 downwards.
TTCCCTCACTCCCGCATTCCCCTGCAACACTTCCTTGAGGGTATGCTTGAGCTATTCCCGCATTGAAGCATTGTCAACAATTTTGAGAAATAGGTGGAGCCATTCCTCAATCAGAGCCCCTGTAGCGCTCTATTCTCCGGTATCTTTCTTCACAAGTAACTCAATACCTTTGTCTCCCCCCAGCTGGGAAAAATTTTCTACAGCCTCCTGGAAATATTTCTTCTGCATTTCTGGCTTGATCAGTTGTTTCAGGGATGCCAACCTGATCACCCGCCTCGGATCCTTCTCACGTGCATCCTCCCCCATTTTCTTTCCTCCTCGCATAACTATGGCTACATTCTGCATGGCTAAAATTGTTGTCCCTCGAGGTTCTACGTTCACCAGATTCGTGCCTCTCTGCCTTGCTCGTTCCTCCCACTTCTTGATAATTTCAAGGTAGTCCTCTATTGCGTGTGTGTTCACGCGGCACTGGGAACACCATGGTCTTCTAGGTAGGGGACATTCTCGGGCCACATGTCCCTCTTGATCATAGTTGTAGCAATGCATCAGACCCCGTCCGCCTGTACAGCCTCCCATCATATCGCCTCGTCTTCCTCTGGGAGCCTCATTCACTCTGTAGGAGGGCCGATCTAATCAGTCTACTAGTGCATCTAGAGCTCTGCACTATTCGGTGCTGTGAGTTGTCGAAGCGCAAAATTCACAATACACGTTGTTCAGAACATTGGAGTACTTCTACAAAATTGGACACATCTAAGGTTGATGACCCAGTGTTCAGCAGATTTCGCAATACTCTGTTGCAACTTCGGTCGGTTGATTTGAGAATCCAGTATACAGTTGTTGCGGCGGATAGACCCCTTGCGAGTTTATCTGTGAAACTCCTCCAATAGGTGGAGCCCCCTACACTGCCACTACTGAGGTCCCCACTCCCTGGCTTCGCAATCGAGGACACTCAGTCACCACATGTCCTTCTACCAGGCAATGTGTGCACCAAACATTAGGCCTGGCTGGTCTTATGGGCTACATCTCCTTAAGATTTTCGGTCAGATTGGCAATCTGATGTTGCAGTCCCAGTAGGGATGGGTCTTGCGGGGCCGCCCCTCCCCTATATTCCTAAGGGTAGCTCGCCATCGCCTCTATCTTCGTATCTTATTCCAATGCATCTTGCAAGTTGTCGATCTTTTGTTGAGCGAGGGGGGTTCGCGTCAAGGGAAGCAGAGGCTTGATGAACCAGTCCCTCTGATGATTTGGGTCGATCGAGTAGCTGAGTTTCTCGATCGCATCTTTGAACCTGTGCATCAGCTTCCACACAGTCTCTCCTTCTCTTTGCTTGATCTCCCATAGCTCGGATAGACCTTGTTGGTCCATTTGGGGTAGCTTAAACTCTCTGACAAAGTCCCGCTTGACATCCACAATCACTGGATTCGGGTGGGCTTCTGACCACTTTATGAACCAGTGCAATGCCTTTTCTCTTAGTGTGGTTTGGAATTCGATCAAATTTCCTGCATCTAGCATCTGCCTTGCCCTCCATATGGCTTCACAGGGGTACCAGTGCTGTTCCACATCGTCGTTACCCCGCCCAGAAAATTTTGGGTATTGGGTGAATGATCCCGCCATATACCATTACGGAGGTGTAACTAGAATGAACCCTCTAGGTCCTGGTTGTGTAAGTATACCACTGGTAATGCTATTATTAGCATGCGTTACTGCCAACAACTGACTATTATTCAATCGACTCCACTCTTTTAACGTAACAAAAATATCACTTAAGGGTTTATAGAGTACCAGGGGAAGGTAGGGATCCATGCCATTTGAACTTTGGGGAGTAGAAATACCTGGAGATATGAATGTCATCCTTTCTTGTAATAACTGTTGCATTGTGATGTACCACTCGACATGGGAATCTTCTTCTGGGCATGCGTCTGCATCTCCTTCATCAGACATCGTCTCCCTCTTCCTCCTGGCCAGGCTCCCATGTACCCGCCACACTCCTTTAACAGTCCCTCCCATCTCCTAGGGACCCACCTGGCCTTCCATGTCCACTATCTCCTGAGGCACCTCCCTTTTATCCTTTCGACTACTCCCCTGTTGTTTCAACTCCCTCATCACCCTTTCTCGCCACCTTTCGGCGATCTGCGCCCTTCGATGTGCACGTCGCTCCCTCAACCTCATTGCGGTTTCAGCATCCATTCCCCTACTCCCTCGCTGCACATTTCATGTAGCATTTGTCCCTCAGGCCCTTCCCCCAGCACTGGAGGTTTACGCTTCCATTCCTGATTTCTGGAATTCCATCAGCCCTTCGTCCACCATTAGGGCCTTAATCTACAATGGAATTTCCTTCAGCAACTTCCCTCTTAGTCCGGATCGGAATATAGCTTCGGCTCTGGAGAACGATTGGTAGCACTTCGTTGCAAATTCCATAATATATCCGTCCAAGGTAGATTCTACCTAGAAATCTACAACTTTGGTCAATTCGGTATCTAGCCGATGAAGGGCCACCAGATCTCTGTGCACCTACTTGCGATTGATCTTCCACGATTTTTCCTTAGTCACTTTGGTCTGCAGCCTCCGTAACTAGCTATAGAGTTCACTGGGGAACTTTCCCTAGAGGATCTCATAGGTATCGCTGGTAGAATCCGAGAAGAGAAGTAGATCTCTGATTGCCTTCTCTTTTTGACTTCTCAGCTTGGCTTGCTGAGTTATAAACTGGTCCAGGTGGTTATCCCACCATCTCCGTATTCCTCCTTCGAAGATCCTTGATGCCATGATCTAGTTCCCCTAATGAAGTTTATGTTCCTAGCAACGGAACCATTTTTTGGCAAGGAAACGGGTCTCACGGGCAAGACCCAGGTTCGGGGATTGGGCCAACAAGGGAATCTGTTGTAGTCTAGCACCATGCCGGAATTTTCACCCCACTCCGAAGAGCAGAGAGTCTCACCCGAGGTGTGCCACGACCACATGAAGGAGGGGAACAGATTGGTATCAGAAGATGGATCCGCAACTCGAAGCTAACACAGAATCATACACATACATAACGTCGTACGTAGAAGATCTTATCCGAACGTCATGCAGATACTAAGCAAATAAAATCTTAAAGTACTGCAGGAATCATGCAACACATTCAAGTCATACGGTAAGACAACAACATTTAGATATATTAATAACCATTCAGCAGGACGAAGAGTTACATTGCTCGACAGGATGAGCTTCCAAATTCCATTACAGAGGTCCCGCGGGATAGAGAGAGAGAGAGAGATACTACAACAATAACATATCGATGGAGACCCAGGAAATACAATGATGTTGAGCCCAGAACAGAGCTCTCCTGTGGAGTCTGCTCTTCAGCCTCATTCTGCTCTAACCTCTCCGATCCCTCTGTATTTGTGCATGTCTCTCCTTTTTCTACTGGGTGACGGCCTATTTATTCACCCGCCAGTGCAACTGTTAGTTTCTCTTGTGTTCTTACTCATCTGCTTTCGGCTTCTTCCTATTGCACATGAGTTCCACTATCTGTCCTTTGCCGCATCTTCCCTTCTTCCGCACTTGTCTGCGCCAACCTCGTCACCTATCTCCTGCTCCTCCGCAACCTCGGCAGCTCCACTGCCTACCATTGTTGCGCCTGCCATGTGCCGATCCGCAACCCAAAATCTGTCTTCATGCAAAATTCAAAACAAGGGCCCCAACACAAACATATGTAAGAATATTTGTTGAAAGATGCAGAATATATCAATATGCAAAAGGAAGAATTCAAAACACTGAACTATATCAACCCTTACCAATACCAAATCGACCATGGGAGTTTATAAGCATGGATTTTGTACTAGTACTGCCCAAAACACAAAAAATAAGTGACTCAATATTTGTTGTTGTTGACATATTCTCAAAAATGGCACACTTTATAGCTTGTAAAAAAAAATGATGAAACTAACATAGCAAACATGTTCTTTAAAGAACTAGTTAGATTTTATGGATTACCTACAAGTATTTTTTTCTGATTGTGACACTAAGTTTGTGGGTCATTTTTTTAGAACTCTATGGAAAAAATTTGGAAAAAATATCAATTTCAACTCAGCATATCATCCCGAGACTAATGGTCAGATAGAAGTGGTAAATAGAAGCCTTGGAAATATCTTGAGGAGTTTGGTAATTGAACATTCCAAACAATGGGATCAGGTACTTGCTCAGGCAGAATTTTCATATAACGATTCACCCAAAAAAATCATTAGATTGAGTCCATTTAAATTGTATATGGGATGCATCCAGGAGGAATTTATGAATTGAGGAACTTGGGGAAACAACAATTCAGACGTGCATATGGTGAAGATTTTTCAGCTAGTATACATGAAATACAAAACAAAGTCAAGCAACAACAACAAGTATAAACAAAGAGCAGATTCCAAAAGAAGACAGTTAGACTTTAATGTTGGAGACCTGGTTATGGCACATCTTCAGAAATAAATATTTCCTAAAGGGGAATATAATAAGTTAAAACTGAAAAATATTGGACCATGCAAAATTTTGAGTAAATTTTCCCCAACTGCTTATGAAATATAACTACCCAAAGGTTTGGAATTTCACCAATCTTTAACATTTCAGATCTATACCCCTTTAAGGCACCAATAAATGATCCTATAGATGAACCCATTAGCGACAAGTTTCAATTGGAGAAAGAACTGCCTTCAACACCAACAAAGCATATTGTATTCATCACCGATAAAAGAGTGGCTATAAGGACTAGGAAGAAAGAATATCTTGAATACTTGGTCAAATGGAAGAATCAACCAATTGAATATGCTACTTGGATGACAGAAGCAAAGATTTCAAAATATGGTACCAGTATTGAATAACTTCAGAATAAAAACATATGATTTTATATTTTTTCTTCCCTAGTAGTATGATGCAGGAGCATTGCATATTTTAGTTTTTTGTAATTGTTTAAATTGGAAAATATAGAATTTTCTAGAATTTTGAGTGGTTCTATAATTAATTAGGAGATTAGGAAGTTAGGATAGGTTCCTAAAGTTGAGAGGATAATTCTAAACTTCCTCCAAATATCCAGGAAGAGTTTTCTCTTGAAGAGATTCGAAAGATTTCTTCCATCCTAAATAAATAGCCATGTAATTGTTTGTAATGCTCATTCTTTGGAGTGTGATCTTGTTTAATGATATCTCTATTTGTTTATTTTGGGAAGCATTTCACCAACATCAAAGGGTATCCCATGGAAATTTTATTTGACCAATTCTCTATAATATTATTCTTGTAGAAGAAAAAAAAGTTGTTGTAGGTGGGGGGCCAAATGCTGGGCACTAAAATTCATATAGCATCAAGATAAATTTCATCAAAATAATGCAATTGACTATAATGATCCTTTTAGATTGAAATAAAAATCCCAAACATTGAAAATCCACAATGTCACCATGACACTAACATTAAAATAGTAGAAAAATCATTAGAATGCATAAGGGTTGGATGGAAAATGAAATAACTAAGGGACAGTCTTATCTCTAAAGTACACACTTCATGGGAGGGAAATGATAGAAAGCCAACCATGTGGAAAATTATTATGGCATTCCATGGATGATTCATAAAATTAAGGAGTGGCCTCTTCATTATTCTAAGGAATTGGTTTTTCATTATTTTTAATGACTAATGTCCCACCTTTTTTATTAGTGGGAAATTTGGCACAAAAATCATCCAATACACTACCACATAAAACATGAAATTGGGCCACTAATTCAAATATGTATCAGATGTGTCCAAATTTTCTAGGAAGAAGCCAAATGGAAATCATTTGAGAGATAGATCAATACCATGTGATTAATGATTAAACTAGTTTCCAAGGACTATATGGTTTTATATATGAGTACTTTTAGCTAGATCTAATCCTTGTAGTAAAGCATAGGCCTCTTCCATATTATTGGATGAGATATAGATACTTCATACGTAAGTGTATTCAATTTTCAATCTAAGGATATAGATAGTGCCTCACACACTTTCCTCCCTAGGATTTAATTTCAAAGTTCCATAAAAAATGGGTAAGGAGTCCCATTCCCTCCTTCATGCTTGGAATTATAGAGGGTTTAAATGAAGCTACTGTTATTATTTATGGAAATTATTTTTGTTACAAATAAGGAATGGGATAAATCTAAATTGAAATTATTCAACCACATTTATTCATCCTTCTCTAATTCTTTCTTGGCTATCAATCGTATACATCTTTCTTTAAAATTCTTTATCAAGTAATATCTTTCTTAGATAACCACTTGATTTAAGATTTTTTTTTTTTTTTGAAATATAGCCTTATTTTTAGCCAACCGTACTTTTCAACAAACATACTTAATCTTTGTTGAAAAAAAATCATTTGAAAAATTCCATCTCAAACGATTATGGTTAAGGGTAACAAAAAATTTCATATACTGAATGAAAATTCAAAAATAGAGTTTTTATTAATTTACCTAGGAAAAATATAATTACAATGAATATTTACATAATAGATGTTGGTGAAAATGCATGGTGTAAATGTTATGAAATAGATAGAATCGTTTTACACCATTATAAGAACATGTTTATAAATATTGGTTGCTCATGAATGGAACTAATGCACTGCAACTGGATCAAATATTATTAGAATAGTATTTGTAATTAATAGTGACTATGGTGAAACATTCAAATAAGCATCTACATCTAACAAATTCAAATGTTCAACATCGAACAAAGGAAGTTCTCAAATTAGTTCCATCTAATATTTCTTCAGGTTTTGTTTGCAAATATAACTAATGTGGACATACAACTCATTAGTATTTCTATAATGTTACAATGTAGTTTTAGAAAAGAAATGAAAAATTAGTTTCCATGTGTTACAATCATAAAGAAGAACTTTTTGCAAGGTTTAATGATTTTATTTTCATCATGACCAAGTTTAGGTTTGCCACTAATCCAACATAATTAGAATTGTGTGACAAATTCAAATAGCTCATCCCCATTATATTGAAATTTGTCACCATATGTACTATGCTCATAGATTATATTCATAGAAGAATCCAATCACTTACTTGGGAATTATGCATGACAATATGAATAAATCAAAGTCCTATATAGAAAGGTCGAGTATGGATGAAATGTATATTACTATAGTCATGAGACTATTGATTTCTTTAAATAGTGTTGTTACAAATGGAAATAACACTTGGGGATTTGGAAACTTGATGTTCATTTCTGGAGATGGGTTCAATGTCTTGTTTTTTATATAAAATTCTAAAGGATATTGAAGAACCAATGGTGGATAAATATGCAAATTTGTTTCACAAAATATGAACAATAAAGCACCCAATGCATGAAATTATACTACAATTTGAGTCTTATGAAAAATATCTAATATGTAGGCGAGACGATGTGCAAGCACATGAAACAAGTGTTTACAGTACAAAAAATTTAAATTAATTATAAAATTGTAAACAATATCAATGTTACAAATGGATAATTGTGTGGGAAGTTAAAGAAAAAAATAACCATATATTTTCATTTTATACATTTTAACCTGAAGGATGGTGTTTGACATTGTTGAAGATGGGTTCCTCCTCATGGAACAAACACATGAGATATTAGTGGAAATTATAGGATATTATTAGTTAAATTAATGTGCAAATACATATTTTCTTGCTAAATAGGATTGACACTTGAAATAAATGTGAGGATTATAGTTCCTTTGTCCAATTTTTAATCGATGGAATTTCTTACCTCAAGAAATTTGTGGAACCAAACCTTTTGGATGGTTACAACAAAATCACTGATATAAAAGGATGTAAATTCTTCAAATTATAACTCATTTATTACATCCCACTTATGCAATATAACACCTCACTTCGGGATGAAAAGTGGTCACCTCACATTACTATGTCATTCTTTTTTCTTAATAATACTACAGACATGCCAATGGGGTAGCCTCAATTGTTAGATCTCTTTTTAAGGACACATTTTGATATGGATTAAATAAAAAATGAATTAGAAATATATATTTCACTTTGAAATGAGGAGAATTATAAGGATGTGATAAATATTTGCATCTTAAGATAATTTGTAGAGAGACAATATATAAATATTTGGACATTCCTATTGAAAGAATTGAGGACTCGAAAACAAATTTTTGGTCATCCACAATGCAAGAAGAAAAAATTCTTCTATAAATCCATCACATAAATTATGGGAGTGTACATAACGGAAAATATCTCCACAATTAAGGATTTCCACATTGAACCTTTATGTAACAAGCGTAGTGATTGATTATTTGGAATAGATGATGTCATAGAGGAATAAATATTCATAATAAAATCACTATATTAATATTGTACGATATGGTGTGTTAGGATATTTATACACTTAGAAGTTAGTTATGTTCAACCTCGTATAATGTATCTATTAGGTAAAAGTGTGTATTTTTAGTATGCATTAGTTGCATTTTAATATCATGGTCATGATATGTTTTAGACATAGAGTGATGAGATGCCTCATATTCTCCTTGATACTAATGGCTAGTTGTAATATCCCAAAATCGGAAAAGCAGCAATATAAACCATAAAAACGTTATTTCCAGAAAATCACAACATAAAAGTGAGAAATAACACTTATATCACTTATTTTATGTACTATGGCCCTCATATACATAAGGGGATGAAAAAAATCCCTCTAGCTTGGTTAAACAGATCTCCTGGCCTCAATATGGCTTAAAAACACCCAAACCCCATGACTTATACCATGCAGAATTTCTGAAGCAAGTGACAGGGTGATTATATGAAGGTTTTTTGCTACAATATGATAGAAAGAATAGATCCGGAGTTTTATTAAGCAAAGAGTTGAGAAAAATAGAGATCTAGTCTCCTTAATACATTATTCAGATAACCCGACAAGGTTTCTTGAAAGCATGCGTACAAGAGAGTAGATATATAGATCTAAATCTGGAATAACACAGTCTTACTTCAAATCTGCATACATATAGCTCAATGATACAAAAAATATATGAGGATCTTTCTTACTAGCTTTCCGGGAGAAGGGTTGGCCCTTTCCCTAAGAAACTAGCTCAAAAACAAGGGTTTTAACCCTCTCACTGCAACATTGCAAGAAATGACGCAGTTCCTGTAAGGGACTGCACTGTAGGTGATGGAAGTACTTTGGCCAAGTGCCAAGATACAAAAATATGTTCCAAGATCTCCCTCATTGATTTCCCAAAGAGAGGAATGCTTCCTCCTCTGAAAAACTAGCTCCGAAAATGGGTTTCTCAACCCTCCACTGCAACACCCTGCAACACAACACTACCTCCTAGAAAATAATGTTGTAGCTGAAGACTAATGCTTGGCCTTAAGCCCGAGTTTGGAAACTTGAAGTACAATGCTCCCCCAAGAGGCCTCTAAAGAAAGGAGAGAGGATTCCTGCTCGGGAACACCCGGTGCTAAGCAGCATAGTAATCTCAACTAAACAACTGAAGAATGCACAAGGGTCATAGAGACCATAAAATCAATAATACATAAAATTCCTTGCTATGAATGCCTTGCCCTCATCTTATACAAATGGAAGCCCTCTCACCTTGTGTCCCACTCATTAGGGTTTCCTCCACCAAGGAATCTTCCTCCCACTATCTCTGTGCTGTCTCCAAATATGATCTCCACCTCTTATCCCAACATTGTTGACTTGGCCAAACTTGACCTTGTCCACATGAAAATGTCCCTTTTCACACATGAGGGTGTGAAATCCAGCTCCTATGAAAATCCCTTTTCACATTATGAGGGATTTTATTCCTATTTCTGAAATGTATGGGCCTCCACCCCCATTTATTCATCTCCTAGGTGTAACAAGAAAAAATTAATATTCCAATTAGCTGCATGCTAAATTTGGAATATTACACTAGTAATTTGTGGATTAACACCTTATTGGTCTATGATATTTATTTAAATGGAATGGAAGTTCATGGCTGATGATTGATTGTGAGAACTCTCTTATGTAAAATACTTTCTTTTGCATTAATAAATTGCCTCAAGTGGTCATGTTGGATATGGCAGTGGATTTTTTCCCTCTCTGGGGGGTTTAACAATGTAAAAATACTAGCATTATGATTTTTATCTAATTTTACGAGAAGTTATTGAAGTTGTTTATCATTTATGGAGTATTTTATTTACTCGAACAAGGTATCAGATTTAGTTTGAAGAATTGACCGTGTTGTCACATTTTTTAGATATTCTATTTTTTATTGTTTTGGATTAAACAAATTATTCCATGGTGTCCTAAATTCATGTGGGTTTTCTTCTCTAAAAACACTTGGGTTTATTCCTTAAATCTTAAGAGAAAAGTTTTTGACTTGTCCTTAGCCGACAAGGCTTGTGATAAAAAATAATCTAGACATCAACTACAAAGGTTAAGAAAAGATAATGGATTTGAATATCTAAAAAATAAATTCACAACTCATTGCACTACATAGGGAATTCAAATGCAACATACTAAAATACACAACAAAAAAATGGTGTTTCAAAAAGATAGAACCATACATTAAATGGAATAGTTAATTGTATGATTGCATGTTAGGAATTAAGCATGCATTATTGTGTGAAAGGCGTCAACTATGAAAATTACATAGTAAATCACACTCCCACAAAGGCTTTAAGCAATGTAACACCAAATGAAGCATGGACTAAAAGTAAGCCAAATGTAAACCACTTATGTATCTTTAGTATTCTAACATGGGCTCACATTCCTAATGAAAAAAGGAAATATTTACAACACAAAAGTGAGAAGTGTCTTTTTGTTCGATATTGTAAAAATTTAAAAGGTTATAGACTTATTTAACCTCACTCCATTGAAATAATAATTATAAGAAATGTTAAATTTGATGAAAAAATCTTGTCCTATGAGCCTAATTTGATGAATATTTCCCTTTAGGTTTGTAATCCATCTTCGACGTTTGTGCCACCTTCTCTTAATATTTTGGTTTCTTCTCCAAATGATGAAACTAAGGATGAAAACCCACCTCAGCTTGCTCACATTCCTCAAGATCATTAGATTGAACATGAAACTACATCATCACCAGAAATTCCCAAATGTTTCCATTCAACACATGAACATTTAATGACATTGTTGATGATCCTAAAGATTAATGTTATACTAATTCACAATTATAAAGATCGTCATCTCTTTTGGATCAATTTTCAAAGAATCATGTTCCAAAAACATGTGTACGAGATTAAGGACACCCATATGGGAAATAAAAATGAATGAAGAATATTGTTACTTGACAGTGAATGATACTTGGGAACTTTTTCCTCTTCCAAAATAAATAAAACTTATCATATTTAAATGGATATATATAATTGTGTAGTGGCTAATGCAAGTCAAGAAGTCTTGTCGCTTAGAGAGATCCTTTCATAGTTTTGATTCCAGAAAAAACATCTAACCATCATCTCATGCAACAATCTGAGTTCCATTAGGCTTGCAAGATCCAATTTAGCATCAACAAGGGAAACAATTTGAGCTACACATACATTTCATAGGAAAACTCATTTATGATCGAGTTTTTGAAGTGCATTTTTTTCACTACAGATGATCAAATTGCATACATTTAGCAAATTCTATTACACAAGTGAGTTTTTCTAAAGTTCAATCTATGTTAGGAGTTTACGAAGTTTTCATTAAGAGGGGATATTATCTAATGCCTCCTTCCTTTTCCTATTGTGTCACCTTTGTAGATCCTTCAGTCCTATACCAAATTGTTCTTAAGGGGGGATGTTAGGATATTTAAACACTTAATAGTCGATTAAGTTCAACTTGATATGATGTTTATATTAGGTAAAAGTATGTTCTTTAGTATGCATTATTGCATTGTAATCTACAATCACTATATTTGTATACATAGAGCAATGAGACAACTCATATTCTCCTCAATACTAATGGATATTGTTCTGTGACTTAACATCTAATGGTCCATGATATATATTTAAAGGAAATGGAGGGTCATCGTTGATGATTAATTATGGGAACTCTCTTATGTAAAATAATTTATTTTGAATTAATAAAATTTCCTGAAGTCCCACGTTAGTTGGGGTCATGAACTGTTTCCTTCTCAAATGGTTTTAACCATGTAGAAATATTGGTAGTGTGATTCTAATCTAGTTTTTTGAGTGGTTATTGAAGGTGTTCATCCTAGATGTAATACCCTATTCACCCAAAAACTGTTCGGTAGAGAAAAGGAAACTATTTACTAAAAATGTTATTAGATACTGTTGAGTCCTATAAAATATAGGTTTAATGGTGGAATTAGATTAGAACATCATGTTAACAAATAATTGTATGAAAAATTCTTAAATAGAAAATAGAAATTGGTTTTTCATTCAAAATAAAATATTTTAATTGTTGTTAATATAGTCATATGGGCATTGAGGGAGGTATGAAGGGGATGGGTCATTCTTGGCCCTATAGAAAAAGTAGTAATGCAATTTACATGGGGTATTGATAGAGCGAAAAATAATTAAGTGGAGTATCTAGCCCTTTGGAAAGATTTAGAGCTTGCCAGTGAAACAATAATTTCACGAATAAACATCTTTGGTGACTCTATGTTAGCCATTCATCAGTTCACCAAAGCCAAGAAGGAAATTTTCTCTAAGTCCTTGCCTCTAATCCAAATAATCTAAGCCTCAATATTTCAATTTGAGCAGGTGGACTTTTTCAATATTTACAGAAATTTAGACTCAAAAGCTAATGAGTTAGAAAAAAGAGGAGTTGATATGAACCAAGGTATTATAGAAATAAACTTCTACAAGAAAAAAGGACATTGGTGAGGGGAGAAAAAAGTTAGCATAAGGTCATTGGTGACGGTGAAAAGAGCCTTCATCATGAGAAACTAAACATCAACAAAGGTGGCATCGCCGAAAGTATATAGGTGTTGTGGTGACATTCAAGGTTCGTCACCAATAATGATTTATAAATATGGATAGTGACCGTCACCACTTCATATGAGAAATGGTGACAAACCATAGCCTCGGTCACCAAAAAGTTGAACGTCAACAAAGGTGGCGTCACCAAAAGTATAGGTGTTGTGGTGCCATTAAAGGTCTATCACGAATATTGATTATAATGACAGATAGTGACTGTCACCATTTCATATGAACAACAAAGATGTATTGTGATGAAAATTCATGGCTGTCACTATTGGTGCATATATGGCAACGTTCGTTGGTTGTGTCCATTTCATATTTGGTGAGGGTCAAACTCTGTCATGATAAGCTCATTGGTGACTTCAAGTTCCATCATGAATAATGAGTATAATGACAAACTGTGACCGTCACCATTTCATATCAACAAAAAAAAATTATGGTGACAGACCTTTCATGGTCGTCACTATTGATGCATATATATGGTGGCGTTCATTGACCGCCACCATTTCATATTTTGGTGAGGGTAGAAAAATGTCACAACAAGCTCATTAGTGATGTTCAAAAGAGCCTCCATCACCAAAAACCTATCATTGCCATTCCATATTAATATCACGCACAATGAAATCGAACCACCAATATCTTGCTTGTAAAGAAGCTGCTCTTCCATTGAGCTAACACCCTTTAAAGAATTAAACTTTTAAAATTTGATCTTGAAACTTTATAGATTCTAAATTCTACAACTTTCAATAAGTTAAAGTCTTGATAATATTTTACTAAACAAGCAAAACAACATCGAAGCTGCATGTCCCTCCCTAATTGTTATGGAAGTTATGAAAAGTGGGTGGAGGGAAATAGTTCGGTATAAGAGACTCAATGTGTGCAGCTGAATACCCAATTAGAATTGAAAGTCTAAGTACATTTATAGCCTATAAATGACCTATAACTAGAAAATGCACCAAATATTACAAAGGAAATTTCATAAGTGGATAACATATGGAAGAATAGCATTGATGACAACAAATGCAATATGTTACAAGATGAATGAAAGGAAAATATCAATGTTGTTGTTTTTGGGTGAATTTTTATAATTGGGACCTTTGTCTTTCCTTTATCACGTAAATATTCAAATTAAAAATTAGAAATTTTAGACATCTAAATGATATATAAACTTCTGTGTAAATGTAACACGGATCTCCAAGGACCATGAACCACATAGTGAAAAATAAAAACAACAATGACCCAGGTTCAAATGCCAGTGAATAGAGATCCATGATCATGTGTATGGCTGATTTAATTTCATAGCCCCCAACTCCAAGTGGGATTTTCCAAAATCATGCAAAATTAGGGTTCATAACTTCCCACATATCAATGGAAATGTTTTCCATTACCAAAAAGAGGGGATATGTGAAAAATAAAACCAAGGATTGAGAGAAAAGGAAATATCTAAATACATCACAATGATATGAAAAAACAAAAAGAGAATTTGAAATGCAGAAATTCATAAATAATTGGTAAAGAACCTTGGAACCCTACCTTTATCTTTCAAGCCCTAAGAGAGAAAAGGAAATATCTAAATACATCACAATGATATGAAAAATCAAAAAGAAAATATCAAATGCAAAACTTCATAAACGACTCGTAAAGAACACTAGAACCCTACTTTCATCTTTCGAGCCATGAGATTCAGGAACTCCAGAAAATCGATTGTCCCATTTCCATCAACATCCACTTCACTGATCATATCATGTAATTCATCTTCTGTTGGATTATATCCTAGAGAGCACATAATAATTCTCAATTATTTGGTAGTAATGAAGCCTGCAGAAAATCATAGTCAACAGATTGTCTAAATTAAATGGCCCCACCTAAATATTTTTCAATTTTAAATCCAATATAGATCTCTCCCATATTTTAATGCCAAAAATTGAGAATAGTACAATTAATGAAATCAATGTAACTTTAGAATATAACCTAAAATGGATATGTTTACATAATATTCACATGAACGACCATTTATCCTATGTTACTCGATCCACCTGGCAGGCAAGGTGGAAACATGGATGGCCATATCAGATCCATTTTTGGATCTATTAGTGCCAACCTCATATCCACTTCATCTAGTGGAGCCTACCAGGATCCATCCTTGGAAAATATCCTATAGAATAGGATGCATCCAACACGCTGATTGCAGCATTTTAGGACTGGATTCTATCATGTACAAGATTGGATTCTATCATGTATGAGGGGAAGGGTTTGCCACTTAATCAAGAGCACCATGCTCTCACATACCCTAATGTCGTGGGTATTAACTATTGAAGACATCTATCATGACCTTCGTAAAATTGTAGCTTTCACTAAAGCGAAAACCACCAATTACACATCTTCAACTTTTTGCCTCATTTTAATGCTTTCATATCCAATTTCATTAAAATTGGAGGGTGTTGTCTTGAGCAACAAAAAAATCATTCCACATAAGCATGGTTGCGAAGATTTTCAAGGTAAACTTCTATCATGACCTTCATAAAAATATACATTTCACTAAATAGGAAGCCACCGATTACACATATTTAGATTTCTGCCTCATTTTAATGCTTTTACTAGCCAATTTCATTGAAATTGGAGGGTAATGCCTTAAGCAACAAAAAAATCATTCCATATAAGCATGATTCGAAAGATGTTCGAGCCTCAAGGTACCGATTCACACCTTGTAATAGAACCAAGGAGGATATTTCGATCATTTAATGGTGGTGGAAAGCTTGACGGTAAAACCAAAGCCACTAGACTCGGAAAAACTTGAGAGTTCTTGGGAAATTAAAAAAAAAATACAATTTATGGAAAAATTATTATAATAATAATATAATTTTAAAGTTATGGTTAATCGAGACACAAAATTGGCGTACGCGACCCCTTTTTTATGGGACAAGGAGCACACTTTTGTGCAGCAATTTGACAGCTAAAGTCTAGAAAGTCTACAAAGGTATACATATTCTACCCACTTGGAATAATTAGAGTGTTTGCGATGTCCATATAATGAAAATTTTGAATAATGGCTCATTTCAAAATCTGTAAATTTTACTTCATATTACAAAATGACATGGATTCTGGACAGCTAGCCATGTTGTTGGTTATCTACTTAAAATCAAGTCAAAAAACATGTTAAATGGGTATTTTTTCATTTTTATAACAAATTTCATAGGAAAACCGAGACTCGCAAGGAGGCTACTCAATCTCACTCAAACCAAATTTTACTTTTAAGTATGAGTCATACTCAAAAATCAAAATTATAAATATGACTTGGGGTTGTGTAAGAATTCGAGGAACTAGCTAGACATAATATCCCCAAAAGGAGTTAACTTAAGAGGATATAGATTCATAACAGTTTGATAAAACTGGGTAGAATGGTCTACCAAAGAGAGGCAGGTCCTGGGTTGAATCTTATCCCATCAAATTTCCATCACTGTCATAACCAAACGTTGAGGTTTTTTGTTAGTGGTTTGAGTCTTGAACCAAAATATGACTTGAAGTTGGGTTGTCGGATGTAGAAATCCACACCTTGTCAACAAAATAGTAGAGGTTACCTATCATGTAAGGGCTACGTAGATCAGTAGTAAATCAGACTGGCAAGTGTAAGTAGGCTCGTAGCTCAAAATGCTAACCACTCTCAAAACAAATAACAGATCTCAGACAAAATTTCTCTAACAAGCACCGAGAAACGGCCCTGCGGAAACCCATCGGCACTAATCATGAATATAGAAAAATAAACCTGTAGACCCTCTACTTGATCATTTCCCTTTATAGAGTATGGATCCAATCGAAACTTTGATTCGATGCACAAAATTGCATAAAACAGAAAACCAACACTCATTGAAGTACTCCAAGAGGTTAATAATAATCTCTTTTACAACAAAAATAATACATAATAGTAAAGTATAAAACTAATCTTAGCTGAGAGAGGGAGCGGGAGCGATCGAACAGATGATTTGAGCCATGGCCTGAAACCCTAAGGTTTCTTCCGTGCCCTTGTAGTGGGCATCGTCATGGTTCTTGATCCATACATACCACTTGTTTGATCGTGATTTTCCTGTTTGAAACACTCCATCAGTATGTCAGACGCTAGGGGGGGGGGGATCTGTTACCCCTCCTATTTCTGGAGGCTCCAGTGACTCTGCCATCCCAATCAAATCTAACACTTCTTCATCAACCCAAGCGATGCAGTCTGACGTTGCCAAAACTGGGGCAAACCAAGCGAATAAGGCCCAAGAGAATGCTAGTGCCAAGGCTGAGCACACAGTGACTTCCTCCACCTACATCCTAATCGAGCCCAAGAGGCCTGAGATCCATTTCCCCGTTGAACGAATGAACAACAAAATTTAGTATAACCACGATCATGCCCTAATAGGAAAATTAATTGGGTTTTGGCCTACTAAAAAAGCCCTCTATGGATGGATCAATGCCAAATGGAAGCCAAAGGGCCAAGTTGCTCTTCAGCCAGTCCTAAAGGCTTCTTCAACATCATTTTTACCTACCTTGAAGACAATAATCACGTCATGGATGGAGGGCCTTACTTCTTCAATGCAACGGGCTTGTTTCTTCGAGATTGGGTAGAGCGCTTCAACCTTGATAAAGAAGACTTTAACTAGGCACTAGCATGGATCTGCCTCTATTCTCTACTGCAAGAATATTGGGAAGAAATAACCCTCAACTTAAATCGGCAATAGCCTGGGATCCTTCATCAAAATCACAAAAGAAACAAAACACAACAGATACATTGCGTACACCCGCATATGCATCTACATGCATCTCACAAAAGCTCTCCCTGATTCGGTAAGTCTATGGCATGAATACTTTGAATGGATTCAATCTATCGATTATGAGCATGTTCCCTTCCGTTGTTGTAAATGTCATATGAATGGCCACCTGTTCAAATATTGTCCTCGGAACTCTCTGCATAAACCCTTCGGTGACTCTGCCTCCCTAGATCCAGATGGTTTCACCAAAATTGCCCCATGAAAAACGCATGCAAAGAAAAGCTCCAACACCCCTAGCCCCTCGTAGCCTTCCACCAGTAACAGTTTCCACCTCCTAGCCAACCTTGACTCAGAAAGGAACCAACCCACTGTTCCACTGGAAGCCACCACCAATCCCTCCACTGATTTTGGATCCTTACCTCCCCTCGATATCCCATTGCCTGACTTGATGGTGCAGCAAAAGCCGCAGGAAGCCAATCAGAAGAATAAACATCTTGAGATCTCTAACCCTGTCATCTCTCAGTCTCAGACTTTGCCCCTCAAGCCCAGATTTGACATGGAAATCGACCCTCAATCCACCCCTAGTCAAGCCATTACCCTAGAAGATGGTAAAACTTTGACTACCATCTCCTACATGGACGAGGAATTGGAAACCATCGACTTTGGGGATCTGGATCTCATAGGGCTAGAAAAAACTTGCAAATCCAAGGAATATCACACTATCCCTTCAAGACAGATCAACAGTTTGGAGGAAGCCCTTCTTAAAGCCCAGCTGATAAAAGGAAGCACCCAATTAGGGATCCAAGGGGAACATATTCTAAAGGAAACTATGAATATTATCAGGGAATCAAGAAAACGAGGAAGGCCAACAGACCTACAAAGACTGATAATCCTAGGGGATGATCTAGTTAAATCTGACAGATACCCAAAGTTGACAAAGTTCTTCAAAGCTCTGAATCAAACTCATACATGATGAAGCTCACCTCCTAGAATATCTGAGGGATTAACAGGCCCTCAAAGTTACGTATGATAAAAAATCGTATAAGGCGTGATAATCCATCCATCTTCTTTATGCAAGAAACCAAATGCTCTAGTTCCACCTTTCACTCTATTCTATCCAGGCTTTGGCCTAGCTGTAACACCATAGTTGTCGATGCGATTGGAGCCTCTGGGGGGCTTTCCATTCCCTAGAACCCAACCCTCATCTCCCTCTCCCATCACCAAGCCTCCTGACACTTTATTCAAGCCACTTTCCATCTCATTGGTACTAGTCTAAGGGGCCTCCTCACCAATGTCTACCTCCCCCAAATTTCTGCCCAAAAAATACAGTTATTAGATGACATGGCTTCCCTCTTTGCTCAGAACCCCTACCCCTTCCGGATCCTAGGAGGTGACTTCAACATGATCACCATCCTCAGAGAAAAGTGCAGGGGATGCATGCACTTGGAAGCTGCGAGCCTAAAGTTCAAAGACTTTATACTCCAAAATCATCTGATTGATGTCCCCACCGCCAACGGGATCCACACTTGGAACAATCGCAGGAGTGGTTCCCAGCATATTGCTTCCAGATTGGATCACTTCCTCATTTCTGACTCTGTCATCCATGTGAGGGGAGATATATTCTCCACCATCCTCCCTGTAGCAGGATCCAATCATTGGCCCATTCAACTACAATGGGAGAGACCAGGCAGAGACCTTCGCAAACCATTCCGGTTTGAAAAATTTTGGCTACCCCACCCAGGCTTCAAAGAGATGGTACTCGAATGGTGGCGCAACATCGTCCCCCATGAAGGCTCTCACATGTACAAAGTTCAGTAAAAACTCAATATCATCAAGGCCAGATTAAATCATTGGAGCCAGCATACCTTTGGCAACATTTTCAGAAGCCAGAGAGAACTGGAAGCAAGAATGTATGACCTTCAAAAAAGGCTCATAACAACTGGATGCACAGAGGAGATGGACAAACAAGAGCAGCAGCTCAACAACCAAATCGAGGAACGAGAAGTGTAGGAGGAGATCCTCTAGAAACAAAAATCCAGAATCCAATGGCTTAAAGAAGGAGAAAAGAACACGAAAATTTTCCATCAATCTACCATTTAGAGAAGAATGGTCAATTGAATCTCCATCCTAAAAAATGCTCAAGGTAACAACCTGGAAATGCACGAGGATATTGAACAAGAACTTCTCAATCACTTCAAGGAGACTCTAGCAGAGCCCCATTTGGATTTCCAAGAAGCCATCAACAGCATCATTCAACATATCCCTTCCACGATCACGATGAAACACAACCAAATGCAGCTCAAATCGATTCAAATGCAGGAAGTGGATCAAGCTATGGCTCAACTCAAAGTAGGGAAAGCCCCTTGGCTGGACGGCTTTACCAATAATTTCTTCCACTTTTTCTGGGAAGATATCAAGACAGAAATTTGGGAAATGGTAGAAGAATCCAGATCAATGCACTGGATGCTCCCATCTCTCAATGCCACCTTCATCACTCTCATTCCCAAGGAGGAGCAGGCGATGACTCCCAGCAAATACAGACCCATAGCCCTCTACAATGTTCTGTATAAATTAGTCTCCAATGTGATCTCTAATCACCTAAAGCCGTTGCTGCCCCTTCTCATCTCTCAAGAGAAAAATGGCTATGTCGAAGGAAGACATATACTCAACAACATCATTCTCACCCATGAGGTTGCGAATTCCTTGAAGACCTATAAGATTCCAGGTATGCTTCTAAAGATCGACCCTTCCAAGGCCTTCAATAAACTCAGCTGGGATTATATTCAACAAATGCTGACAACATTTGGATTCAATGAAACTTGGATCCGATTGATAATGAGCCTCATTACTTCCCCAATAGATTCCATTCTGCTCAATCGATCCCCCTCTACGCCCTTCTTCCCTTCTAGAGGAATCCATGAAAGGGACCCTCTTTCTCCCTTTCTCTTCATCCTGATGGTCGAAGGCTTACGCAGGCTCATCAAATCCCATGTCATATTGAGATCCTTTAAAGGGATTTACCTTCACTGTCATCCTCCTATAACCCACCAGTAGTTCATCGATGATAACATGCTCTTCAGTCACCCCTCTATGCAGGAAGCCACCTCCTTCAAGACCATTCTGGACTGCTTCTCCCTGCCAGCTGGAACTTCCATCAATAAGACAAAATCCCATATATTCTTCTTCAATACCCCTCTCCTCACTCCATGCAATATTTCTCACATTCTGGGATTCTCAATCTCCTCCCTTCCCTCTAAGTATCTGAGCACCCCCCTCATTGATTTCGCCATTAAGCATGTCTCCTAGAAAGATTTTCTTGATAGACTAGAGACCCACCTTTTTCTTTGGACCCATCACACCCTCAATCTTGCTAGTTGCCTCATCCTGGTAAAATTCATTCTCCAATCCATGCCTCTATACCTTTTTTCTATGCTCGCTGCTCCTAAATGGGTGCTCAAAGCTATTAGAAATCTTCAACCCAATTTCCTTTGGGGAAGCAATAAGGATAAGAGGAAATGGGAATTGGTCAACTAGAAATATGTATTCACCCAAAAAATCTCAGGTGGGCTAGGCCTAAGAGATCCTCAGCATAGTAATGAAGTCATGGGAGCAAAAATTTGGTGGCAATGGATTTCAAATCCAGAAATCCCTTGGGCACAGCTTTGGATCTCCAAATATGCTGAAAATTGGCCAATCATAGATCTCATTCTATTTGATGCTGAGAAGGACGGGTCTCTCACCTCGAAGGCAGCTAAGCAGCACAATGCTCTAGTAATTGGGAAGTGAGGTCAGGAAATCAAGCAAATTTCTGGAATGATTCCTGGCAACAAATGCCCAAATTGGTCACACTCTTCCCTAACTTTGATTGGCAGGGCATCCTAGTGCACCAAAACGAACCACAGATCAATCACTTTTGGGATTCACAGAGCAACATGCAGATCCCTCCTCAATTTCATAAGGGGCTCTCGGCAGATCAATTCCAGGAGCATCACGGTATTCATCTCATGAATGACATCATGCAGGAACCAGATAAATGGAGAATCCACTGGGCAGATGGGGATGATATAATTTTGTGGGGTTACACCTCAATGGGGATTTTCTCAATCAAAGAAGCCTTTTGATTTCTCCTCCCCAACCTCCCTGATCAACAAGATATAATTTTGGAGAAAATCTGGCATCCCAGAATATAGCCTAAGATTTCTACTTTCCTTTGGCTCCTCAGCAAAAGGCAAATCCTCACTTGGAATAATATTTGTAGGAAGGGGTTTATTGGCCCTTCCCGATTCCCCAATTATGGAACTAAGGAAGAAACCAGCGAGCACCTCTTCAATGAGTGAACCCTTGCCATTACTCTTTGGGACAAGGCAGTGCAGCTGAGCAGATGGTCAAACAAAATTCCAGGAAACATAATCAACACCATCCAGAGCTGGGCTGCCACTCCTTACCTTTGTTAAATTCTTAATGCCCTCTGGACCATCATCCCTGAGCAAATCCTCTCGACTATTTAGAAAGAACGAAACTGCAGAATCTTCAGGGATCTGAGCACCCCTCTTGACATCCTTTGGAACTCCATCTGCAGCAATCTTCAAGAAACCTTGGCCCTCCAATGATGGCAAGACTCTGATCTCCCCACTCATCTAGGGGAAATAATCATTTGGGCTAACTGGAATCTCATGCTCCACTCTTTCCCTATCTTTGAGCCCCGTTCAAGCCAATCCCCCTCCTCCCCTTGTTCTTGGACTCCCCCTCCACCCAGGCTCTTCAAGCTCAATTTTGATGGGGCATCCAAAGGGAACCCGGGAGATGCTGGGTTCGGTGGAGCTTTCAGAAATTCTGATGGAAATGTGCTTATGATCTTCTTTGGTTCTTTAGGATGGGACACCAAAAACTCTGCAAAGCTTTAGGGAATGTTCCAAGGGCTCCTAGTGGCTCAAGAAAACAATTTCTTCCCCTTGGCAATTGAAGGCGACTACCAAATCATCATTGACATGGCCACTTGCCTTCAAGCTGGATCTTCTGCCACAAATCTGTCTAAGAGCTGGCACCTAGAAACTCGAATCATGCTCCTGATATAATGGATTCACAACCACTCAGCAATCGACTTCAAGCACATTCGAAGAATAGCCAATAAGGTTGTTGATCTATTAGCCAACAAGGGAGTCTCACACAATGCTCCTCTCATCTCTATCACTCTCTCCTCCTTGGATGACGAAGCACTCAAACATGAATGCACTCTACTGGTGCACAAATATATGTTCCCCCTGGATGCAGGTGCCCACCAATTATTTAGTGAGCCACCGGGCAGCCATGTGGAGATACACTTGGCTACTCCACGTGACCTCTTATGGAAATAAGGACTGCGATAAATGCTGGAATGAGGGAGCCATTAACTCGACCTCTGCCACCTTCTCCTCGATGTAACAGCTCTGAAACTCATTAAGGCCGCTTTCCATGGCCATTAAACCCATCACCTAGGCCCTTTATTCCTCACTTCAACCCTCCTGCCTGCTCTCAGTGCATTTTTCTGTTAATTTCCCTCCACCTCTGGTGCAAGGTCCTCATTCAACCAGCCTCATCCTTCCCTCTATAAGTTGTTCTTCTCTTGTGTTTTCTACTGCCCCCTCCTGGTCCTGTGACTCAGCTCCTTGGACAATTATGCCTCGACGCCACAGAATGAGGTGTAAAAGAGTTGGGGGCGTGGCCAGCCTTCCTATCCTCCGCTTTCATTCTCCCACGGTTGTGACCTGAACCTTTCTATTGGCTGGAATGAGCATGATAGGAACCCCCCTGTCAACTTGAATTCCCAGCTCTGTCTATAGCTCCCTACTCCTGTTTCAACACCGTCCATCTCCCACAGCAAGAAGAGGCCGCGTAAATCTACCATTCCTCCTGAGACTTCTTTCTTCCCTCGTAAGATGAAGGCTCTCCTGGTGCAAAGCACCTCCAGCAGTAGCAAATATTCCAGTGACAACTCTGGCAACAGTGAAGGTAGCAGCTCAGACCAAGAGGCCAAAAACAAGATGGAACAATATGGACTGCAAGTTGCCTCCTCGGCCAAGCTCGACACCCCAGAGTCACCATGTCCTCAACCTTCTCACCACGCATGGAGCAAGGAGACAGATGATGGGTACTACGTGTGCAGAATTGAGGAAGGAATAATAAAATACTCTTTGATCAACAAGAAAAATAATACACTACTGCTCACTAATGTCATCCCACCTTCTTAGTACAATCCCTATTGTTTTCAACTTGTAAGGAATCATCCTTTTAGCATTAGTGAAACCCCATGTTTCAAAGAAAATGTGAAATTGTATCAGCCAATTACTGAACTCAACATTGGCATTCCTTTTAAATAGCATACCATCCAATTTGGCATCTATTTTGAAAGGATTATGTACATGGATATGACTAGTATTACAGATTTGGTTACAGGTACAAAGCCTGCAACTAAGTGAGTATTCACAACAATATTTATATGGTGGTTCTAACACTACTAGCTAGCTTTTTGTTCATTCCTCACAACATTAATTGTTTTAACACAATGAATTTCTCTTTTATGAAAAATCAATATTTGTTGGTTTATAAAATTTTGCTACAACTATTCAAATTGGAATTCAATTTTTCTACTTCATAAAGACTCTTCTCCCTAATTAACCATGAATTCTAGTTCTAGGTTTCCTTTTGTTCTCTTTTAACCAAATGACTCTGCCTCCATTCAATAAGTGACTTTGGATTTATGGATTCTTCTCCAATGTAAAATGAATGACTCCTCATCCAAAATACTAACTTGTTCTAAAGCACTCGACAATTGTCAGCCAATCAGGAGACAAATTACGTCCAAGTTCAAGATGTGTGCACTATTATACTTACATTGCTCACAACAATAATTATCCTCTATAGAGTATCAAATAACAAAATTTGTATCTTTGTGCACATATATCGAGGAAAAAATAATGGAACGCATCATCTTTGTTGATGCTTTTTAGAACATTAGATCATTTTTATACCAGAGAAATTTGATATGTAGAAATAATTGATATTGATATGATAACTTATCATAGTAAACATGGAAATTCTTACATGCAGCAGGATAGAGATGGAAATAGAGTGATTTTTCAAAAATAGCTTTGTTTTGAAGCAACATCTTGTCAGTCTCAAACTTGTCAAACTTGTCACTATATGAAGGCATACATATTAGGTCTGACCTTTGAGTTTCAATGCTACTATTACCAAATTTAGAATCAATATCATGCAAGCCAATGAAAAGGTAGACCAATATGTGTTTTAGCAACATTTTATGAAAAGTGGTGCATTTTCAAATATGGACATGCCCAACCTCAACATTTTCACTTAAATATTTTTCAGCAAGGTATCAAGTGAATTCATTTTCAACTATCATTTGTTCAAATCTTGATATCAGCACATAAGGAAACATACATCATGGAGACCTTGATTTATCTGCAAATTGCATTGAATTTCAGATATTCAAAATATATGAAAGCTTGATATACTTGATAACAATTAGTATCAAAAGTTAACAAAATCGGAAAGTAACCTATCAAAAAAGTTCCAATACTTCATTCAAGGCAAAGCTACTACAAGATATAGGAGGATACTGTAAGGTTTCTTTAAAAAAATAATCATATCTTCATCACAACATATCACTACCTACCATCCATTAAAAGAGCCATTTGCATACAAGGAACAAAATTTATTTATTGTTCTATGTATTAAGGATTAGACCAGTATTTCCACTAGCTTCTGCGTGAAAGCTATATCATATCTATACTTAGGTTTACAATGTGTAATTCAAGTATGTAATATGCAGAAAAAATGTACAGAAATAGTCAATTCGCAAAGATGGGCATTGAATAACTAGGGTGACTAAATTTCTAGATTAACAAAGATTGGTCGCTATATTAGTGCTTGAATAGTTGGAGAAATCCCAAAACAGGAAAAATAGTATGTACTTCCAAATTCCATCTGCCAACTAACTTAAACCAAAACGCATTAGAGACATATTTTAACATGTACCAGAACTAGAATTTGCATCTAGAAATGTATAAACCTTCCCATTTGAATCATCGGTCTTATTATAACTTGTTCATTTCTTTCAATATATTTTGAAATAACTCCCTAGATATATCATGAATATGACCATTTCATTTTGGTTCAGTGACTGCAAAAATATCTAACTGGAACCATTTTCTTCATTTTTTCCAATAGGGAAGCATTCTCTACAGCTAGATTTTTTTATTTCTCTACCATTCGGTTAATTTCATTGCTAAATGCCATGTTGTCTACATTCAATGTATCAACCTACATCTATTAGCATTAGAGAAATGGTTTTTCGTACTCAAGGTTTTTCCAAAACCCAATTAATTATATGGGTTATAATTCCTGTCGATTTTATTCACTCATGCATAAAACAAACATTCATCCTTGACATGTGCATGAATTTTCATGTTTTTAAGAGATACTGGAACCTTTTTCTACATGCATAAAAACACCTTAATGCGGTAGATTCTAGATCTTCCTATGGGGAGATGGATTCCTCTGGGATTAATGAATCAACAAAATTTAGTGTCATCATTGTGTGTATTTTTTATTTTTTTGAGGAGTGAGTTGATCTAAGCTAGGTGTTGTCATCGTCCATGACTAAAAGAAGACTGCAGATTTTCACTCCTTGGCATCCAACGATGACAGACCGTGTATTCAATTAAAATAATCTCCACTGCAAAAATATTTTTCAATAATATTTTCCAAGCAATCACAATATCACTTTTAACAATCCCACGGTTCCTTTATCTCCTATAGCTATAAATTGTTATGATTCCATTTGATGTAGTGTTGGGTTGTGATCAAAATCACACAACAAAACCTCAATAAGAAGATGCAAAAATTAAGAGTGCTTACACAAAGGAAATATTTATTCATGAAATGAAAATTTAACAATTAGTATCTTCATAAATTCGTAGGATCACCAATGTCTTTGGACTCTACACAAACTAAATCTACAGGCTAATCTATGAAAGACCAAAGGCCCTAATTACATCAAGGCTTCATATATTTAAGCTAGAGTCAATCATCGTTCAACTCCAAATACTTTTCACTTCATTGGGTAGTTCAATCAATTACATCATTTGAATAATATAAGCTGATTATTGTCTCTAACTTCTAGATGAAATTCATAATTCGAAGTTTGAATATTGAACATTGAAAATAGAAAATTATACAGTTGTAGAAAGTTATAGCCTTCTCCTATAATGCTATATTTTTAAATTTATTGACCCACTTAACCCAACTTTTTTTTATGAAATTTTAAGGAAATGTATAGGAATACGTCCTTCACATTCTTGAAAAATTTAGACTTTGATTCCATATATTCTTTGTGCACAAGGTAAAACAGTAAACCCTTGTTTTTAGAAACATTTATATGTGGTATTTAAATTGTGCATGGCTTTGGTGTAATACTTAAACTCAATATTATTTTATGAAATTTGGCAATAATATATACTAATATTTGCTCTCAAATAACCAAATTTTGGACCTTTAATCCAAAAAATGGGAGTGTCTATAAAAATATTGCCCTTTTATAAGCACAATAATATGATCTATAAATCACCACATGCTAGTTCTAGACATCTACAGAAAGTAACAATTAGTTGAAGATTTGTGAGCATGTAGATAAATGCGTCCTTAACATACTAGACCAAATTTCATACCTTCATTGCAAATCATGAGTGCAAGTTCATCAAATACTAAATCACTTCTTGCATGTGAATTTAAATTTGTGTTGGTTTTGACCTTTTTATATTTTAATGTGTAGGTATAGAAACACTTCCTCCAAAACCTATCCAAAATTTAGTTTCTAATCCCAAGGTATTAGTGTGTGCCAATGCTAGGTTTTGTTTACACATAAAGATGTATTTTCATGTCTAGGTTTTTAAATTATATCAACAAAGTTTAGCTTAGTATCCAAAAGTATAGTTGCAGAAAAAAACCTACAATACTTATGGTTATTCACCTAACCTATGTTGATAAAGCTTAATGCAAATGCATATTTATGTGTAGAAAAACCTAGGCAGATGAAATCATACATTGTTCCAGGGACCTTCTTATGAGTTGAAATTTTTGAATTTTCAATAAACTACAAATTCTCAAAATTTCTACAACTTGAACATAAATATAGCATTACAAATAAGGATTTTGAATCCAAGGAGACTAGTTGGAAGCCCTACAAGCTTAATCTGTTACTAGTATTACTTCTTGGATGTTTATTGTATCCTAATTTTTTATGGTAACCATAGCTTATCCTACCTCAACAAACCTATAATTTTCTGACTTTTAGTTTCACCTTGATGATATTTATAGAACATAATGATCACCAAATAAAATTTGGTATTTTCATGTAGAATTAACACTAGGAGGGTGTTGAAACAAATATTCTAACGTACAAGCATTGTTTTTTTTATTAAAAGGAAAACCAAACTGCACAATTTTCATTGAGAACAAATGAAAAATTATCTGGCTTCCATAACAATACAAATAAGGCATTTCGGATACTTAATGTGGAAATTTAGTAATTCACAAACCTGTCCATAATATTAACTAATAATATCATGATAATCTCAATGTTACTTTCCTATTATAGATCATTAAATGTGTCCGTCAAACAAGAAAAGCTACAACAACAGTGCAACTCATATATACTAATAGAGGATGTGATTCTTCACTTGACATGGAGAAATGTGTTAGCACTGGAATTAGCACTTGGACTGCTTCAAGTTCCTGACCAGTCACATCATAAGTTCGAAGGAAATTTAATGATTTGGACTATAAGGTTGACAGGTGGTTTGAACCCTCAATAACTAAAAAGGGGTTTTAGGGTATTGGGTCCTAATGTGGTAGCAAAAAGGTATGTTTGTAGCCTATGAAGAGAATAAAGTGTGAAATAGAAGAAGAGATAGTGGGTCTACAAGGCAAAAATCCACTACTTTTGGTAGAAAATAACACAAGGAGAAATTTGACAATATTTCAACAAGAGAAGGCTCTGTCTAGGATTAAAATATTCTTACTAAAATATCATGAAAGGTAACTGTCATAAGTGATACTCTTTACACTGTCATTATGTATATTTCACCAAAAAATCTCACTATGTGAGATATCAAGATACTGATAAAAATATACAACAGCATCTGGAATTACAAACTGCACTGAAGAGGATGAGATATGGAAACACATGTGAAAATTTACAATACACACATCAAGTAGGTAATAAGTCCTCAAACTTTTCTTCCAATTTCATTGACTGAAAAGTGCACTCATCATATGAGAAAAAGATTCTAAAACCATGAACCTTTTTTTCATAGATTTTTGTCACATATATACAAAAAACATAATACTGACATCTCCACAAAAGTAGTGAATCTGTTCTAAGAAGTTATTACAATATCATACAGAAGATGAGGCTTATATTTCAACTTTAATACAAAGTGATATAACATAAATAAAGTAAACAACATGATGGATAGAAATTAGAAGTGGTTGAATGATGTGCCAGTCTGTTGGAATACTGCTCCTCTCTTCTGGTGCAATCAGCTCCACAAAAAGTGTAAACAACAGTGAAAGTTATATGTGGTTGTTTTCCTCAAAAAGTGCAAAACATAACCCCGAAATTTAGGAGGGGGCTTGATCAATGACACCTGGAAGCATCTAACATAACAGAAATCCCCTCCACTTCACTTGATTTGATGTCACTGTTATGATAATAAACCAAAAATCATCTCCTTTTCATCATATACAAATATTCAAAAATAATAGCTACCTCTACAGAAAAAGTAACTATATCCGAAAACATAGAAAATTAACCCAAAAATGAAAATCTTCTTCAAAGTAGCCCTGTTCCTTCAGTCTTTAGAGGTCCAAAATAGAGGAAAAAATCCTGATGGCCTCAGCTTTACTCACTCTCTTGTCTAACCTCTTCCTCTATGTTTGACTCTTTGGTTGATTCTTTTTCTTCTTGGTTTTATCTTCTGGACTCTAATCAATATTAATAATCTCATCTCTCAATGTAGGATTAGCAATCCACTTACTATTTAGTCTGAGTTTTTTTTGGGCCTGGTATGAGGTCTCTGGATTTAGGGATTTGGAATGAACTTATACCTTTTACCTCCATGCATAAATCTACTAGACTCTCCTTCCTCATACTCTGATTATATATATTCAGGGTCACTATTATCTTCATAAGAGGAGCATGAATGTATAACAGTATTCTTCCTCTTCTTGACTAAAAAGACAATGGAGGAGACTATTTGAGCTAAAGTAGGCTCTTCCTCTATCACAACCTTTGATATTTTATTTTTTCCTTTCTCAGGAGATAGTAAAACCTGTGAGAGAGTGGATTATGTGAGTGAAGTACCACTACTTGGTTGAGTTTGTTGAGTTGTTTTAGAAGCATGTCTTGATATTTTTGCTGTAGGGTTGACCTCCTCTAGAGGAAAAGTAGGCTTAGAAGTTAGAATTCTAGGGTTGAACTCCTCTGGAAGCTCTTCTGCCATGAGGAGTTTTTTTTAGGTTTTCCTCTTGAAGGGGAAGTTGTATGCTCCCTATATTTTGACGCAGAATTTTTAGGAGGCATAGAATTATTCTACTTAAATTTCTACGTCTAAGGTTCCCTAGGTGAACTGCTCACTGGTGAACTACTGATATGGGCTTCATTGGTTGGTTGTGTTGTTGGCATATGCATAGGGTCTCTAGCTTTCTTAGTCGAGCTTCTAGTTTTCCTTTTGATTGACATGGAGGGAGGGTCAACTTGGCAGAAAGTTGATGAATGGATAGGTTTTGGCTGTGAACAGTTTAGAACAGGATTTGTACTATTTTTTTATGAGAAACTCATTTCTTGGGCCTCCCTACCCTTCTCCTACAGTTTATACTACCAAACCCTTCCTCTGTCAGTAACTTATCTCAGGTGGTCCCCTTCTTTTTAAGGTAGTACACAATCAAAATTTTAATTAGACCCCTATGATATAGGTTGTTTAAAGGATAGTTAGGGATCTTATACATTTTTAAGGACATCTTGAGCAAGGATTTGTATTGGAAATAGGGCAAGTTCATAGGTTTATCACCTGAAATATGAGCAATAAATCTCATTTGATAATGGCAGACAGAGGAGAACCTACCCTCACATGTAATGTAGCATTGAACAATTGTGATCACATGTTGCCATTCAGCCTTAAAACAGGAAATATGTGCAGTCAAATTCCATTTAACATTGACATCTTCATGTTTAAGGTAGAGACTTACTTTTGTGGGCGGCATTTTATTCTTGAACCATTGTTCACCAATGGCAGAGGTTTCAGTAGCACGGGCTATGGTGGCTTCAAAGATCTTGAAATTCTTTCTCCCCGGCTTGACATTCTCGCCATCAAAGTTCTTGGTAAAGGCTTGAGTTAAAGCCACATTTTCTCCAGATTTTTTTTGTAAAAAATTATACCAACCAACGAACTTAAATTAAGGTTTGGCCTTAGCATCAAAGAACCTGGTGTTTGTTGGCTCGGACCTGTTAAAATTCCCACATTTTCCCACATTTTTCAACAGCTAGGCTCCTTGTAAACATACATTTTTTCAATCCCGGAGGCAAAACCCTACACGAAGCCTTGTTTTCCTGCCTTTAAATGCTAAATTTTTTGTTGGAATAAGTGGTTTCTATTAGTTGTATCTTGCACAAAGAACCTCATTCAAGTGAGCACTAAACTCAACCCTCTGATTCTGCACCTCTAATCATGCTATTAAGTAATGGCACGATTTGAAATCATTCAAATATGGGTGCCAAGTCACCCCATAACTCATAACACTCCACAACATCATTTAATAATTAATACCTTGTACCATGGTCTCCGCTTAAGTTTAGTAGGGTAGCTATAGGTTAGCTGCATTGATAACATAACCATTCATCTAAAATTATTCTCCCGAGTCAAAAAAAAAATCTTGTTAAAAAGAACAATCATGCTTATTACATAGGAGGTCTTCAATCTTCTACAAACATGAATGATATTTTCTCTAGAAATCTTATTTGCAACTCCTTATGCCTGAGAAATAACTACCTTTACCTCTGTATTGCAATATAACCAAATTTCAGTGAAATAGCTGCACTTTTCACTCTATTATCAATGGAAATAGGTTCCTGAAGAAATAGCGGCTATGTTTATTGTTTTACCAATGTGACCTTCAGTTTGGACAAATAGCTTCCCTCCATTATATCATTGTGTTGACAATGAAACTTAAAAAGAGGTAGCTATAATCTCGGAAAGAGCAGCTGTAATTTTATTACGAAAATTACCAATAGCCTTCGATACTAACCTAAGTTAAAACAATGCTTTTAACTTCTTTTATGAACATAAGACACTAATACCACCTATAATCCTAAAATTATTTTGGTTTTGAGACTCTTTTTGAACTTTATTGATAATGACTCAAACTTCGACATAGGCTAGGACATAAGAAAATTTTGAAAAAAAATGATAAAATGGCGATCACACTATTAACATTTACAGTGATAACAGTGGCTCGTATTGGGGATGAAGTCCTCCCTGTGAGGCTTCAAGGATTGTATACTCAATGCCTTAAAATTTTCAAAATTTAGGAGTCTTCTGGAAATTATGACTAGAAATGACCTTTGACTGATTGGACTCAAGAGTGATCATATATATAGACACAAGTACCATTCGGCATGGAGTTTTATTGACACATCACACTAGATATATACAATGAAATGACTCAACTAACTTATTAAAAAAAGAAATTTTTAAGGAAATGACCATTAACTGGACCTCGAGTAAGTTAATCATCATCTAGATGCTTGAGCAGAATAGTATTGTTTTCCAAAACTTGAGCAATTATAAATGGCCCAAAGCACAAATTGTCAAACTTACCATGTTTTCCATGGTCTTCCCTCCTGACATCCCAGCGCAACACAAAATCATATTCCTAAAATAATTTATGATTTTCTCTTTTGTCAAAAACATATTTGACTTTAGTTTGATATTTCTATACTTTGTCCATCAATGATTCTCTGATTTGATGTGCCTCTATCAGCTGCAACATTCTCCTTTGAATTTGATTTTCATCATCAACTTCATCTTGCAGAAACTTCATAACATGAAGAGATAATTGCAAAGGCATTAAAACATCAGTACCATATACAAGTTGAAAGGGAGACATTCTAATTGTCTTTTTCCACTTACCGTGTCTGCCCAAAGAGCATGCACTTGCTAAGTGTCCCAATTTCTCTTATTTTTAGGCAACATATTCTTAATGATTCTCACCGACATTTTATTGGATGAATCAACTAACCCATTACCTTGAGGGTAATAAGGTGTGGAATGAGTCAATTCAATACCATATTGCTGACAGAAGTTATACATCTTAGTAGACTTAAAAACCATTGCATTATCAATCACTAACTTATGTGGACAACCAAATCTAGCCATAATGTTTTCTAGCTAAAAATTTATTATTACCGTATTAGTTCCATTCCTAGTTGGAACAAGTTCAATCCACTTAGTGAAATAATTTATAGTTGTAGGAATCCATCTATGTTGTCTTGATGAAGGTGGATGAATTTGACCGATGAAGTCTAACTCCCACTGCTGGAAAGGAGCATTTGTTGAAATAGGAATAAGAGGTAATGGAAGAAACTTCTGTTTACCAGAAAACTTTTCACATTCAACACAAGTTATGACTTTGAAAAAAACATCAGAGAAAAGAGTTGGCCAATAATAGCCATCTCTTAAGATTTTGTTTGCAGTGGCTTTCCAATACAAAAGTCCTCCACACACTCTTGCATGTATCTCTGTCATAATATCCTGTGACTTGACTTCATTTACACATCTTGATAAGACTCCCACAGGGTATTTCCAATAAATATGGTCTACCAAAATTCTATACTTAACAGCCTTTAATTTAAAAGCTCTCCTTTTTTACTTCTCCATCTAAGGAGGAAAGTTGAAATTTAGCAAAAAGTATACTATATCCTTATACCAATTTGACTGAAATATTTTAGGATAATCATAAATGCATTCTCCTCCATA
Organism: Pinus albicaulis; assembly: GCA_034641835.2. Lineage (NCBI taxonomy): Eukaryota > Viridiplantae > Streptophyta > Pinopsida > Pinales > Pinaceae > Pinus > Pinus albicaulis. Next base: position 47,048 of record JAXQQM020086633.1, on the reverse strand, counting down.
TTCAAATTTAGAGCCTTGCATTTAGATTTAGCCATCAAGCGAGCCAAGCCTTGTCCTTTTATCAATTTAGTAGGTCTGATCTCAATATCAAATTCCAAAATTTTGGTCAACCATCTTCCCCTCATTCCATTTGTATCTAGCTGCATCAGTACATCTTTGACAGTTATATTTGGCACAAAAGCAACAATTTTTGAATGTAAAACATAAACTCAAAAAGAATTTAAAGCCTTAACCAGTGCATATGCTTGTTTTTCAGTCAAGCTGTACTTTAATTCAACATCTCTTAAAGCATGACTGAAAAATGAAATAGGTTGTTCTAAATATTCTTTGTTATTCTGTAATAAGACAACTACAATTGTCTCTTCTAAAGCATATGAAAAAAATCAGAAAATATTTTTCAAAATTAGGACTAATCAAAACTAGAGCTTCAGTCAAGGTAGACATGATTTTTGAAAAAGAATTTTTTGTTTCATCTCGCCACTTAAATTCTACATATTTCTTCAGCAAGACATTTATATGTTTAATCAGCTCTTCGAAGTTAGGAACAAAGCACCTCAGAAAATTGATTTTCCCCAAAAATGACTGCAATTATTTTTTATTCCTTGGCAAACCAATCTTCTGAATAGCTTCTACTCCCCTTGGATCAATACAAATACAAATTTCGGTCATGAGATGTCCTAATAATTTCCCTTCTTGAATAGCAAAGGATGACTTCTTTGGGTTCAAGGACAGACCAAATTTTCTGCATTTGTCAAAAAATTGTTTCAAATGTTTCAAGTGGTTTTCATCAAATCTTGAATAGACTGTAATGTCATCCAAGTAGATGACTACAAATCTGTCTTTTTCTCCCGCAAAGGCAATATCTATTAACCACTGAAATGTTTCTCCTGCATTCATTAGACCAAATGGCATTTTGTTGTACATGAATTTCCCCTAGGGTGTGGTAAATGTTGTATTTTCTCTATCTTGCCTATCAAATGAAATATGATAATAGCGAAAAAAACCATCTATCATTGAAAATCTTTTGGAGCCTACAAATTTCTGCAAAATATAATCCATCTTCGATAATGGATAGTTATCCTACAATGAACACCAGTTCAGATTGTGAAAATTGACAAAAATTCTTATCTCGCCATTATTTTTTTGAAGCGGGACTATATTAGCTACCCAATTAGAAAATATCAAAGGCAGAATTATTTTTTCCTCCCATAATTTTGTGATTTCTTTCTCAATGATTGGGAGCCGCATGGGATTGATATGCCTAACTTTTTGTCCTACAGGCTTTGCATCTGCTTTCAAAGGAATTATGTGCCCCATTATACCTCTATCATAAGTTTTCAACTCATTGTAAGACCATGCAAAAGCATCTGTAAATTGTTTCAGCAACTTGATGTATTTTGTTCTAGTTTCAAGAGAAAGAAATTTATAAACTTTGACTAATTTTGGTTGATATTCTATTCCAATATTATAGTCAATTGTACTCTCTCCATCAAATTTATTTTCAGGCTTCAGAAAGAAATCATTATTGTCAAACAATATTTATAAAGGAACTAAGTCTTTATGAATATAGTTAGTTTTTAGATCTATAATGTCCTTCCCAGCCATGGTTTTCTTGAAAGGCCTGGTATTTTTATTTTCAACAATGTCCTGCTCATCATCAATTTGAATTTATGTAAACTCTTCGACAAACTCCAAAAATATATGAATTCCTTGTCATCCTTAAATACTTGCCAGTATTTGATGTTATCAGGAATAGAAGGTCTCAATTTGAACACCGTATTTTGCCTTGACATCAAGGGGAAATTTGAAATTAATAGCAGCAATAGCTAGTGAATTGACCATTTGATTTTCCTCTCTACTGACAAAATTCACATTAAATGTTGAAAAATGATGCTCAATCAAGTCCCACACTGCATTCCTATAATTCTTAAGTTTGGAATTTTTCACTTGGTATTTGTTCTCACCTACCTAATCACTAATTCTAAATCACCAAAAGAAACTAGCTTCTAAGCTCCCAAGTCTTTCACTACCTTCATACCCAGTACAAGCGCCTCATATTCAACAGTGTTATTAGTCGTAGGAAATTGAAGTTTATATGATATATTTACCCTTTGCTAAGTGGGAGAAATGAGGACTACACCAGCTCCTGATCCTTCTCTTGATGAGGCTTCATCAAAGTACAATTTCCAGATCTGTCCTCCCTCTAAATGATGCTCATTTGTACATTGAAAGTGTCGTTTTTCACTAATTTCAGGCTAGAAATTGTTATCATCTGCAGCAAGGTGTAATATGTATGACCCCAATTCTTTCTCTTAAGAATATATATGATGATTTGAAGGATTATGTTGATCACTGATGATTTAAGCCATTTGGGTTTCCCTATACAACCTTCTGAATTCCCCTCCAAACATTGGGATTGTGGCATATGACATCTATCTGAAGGTTGCCTCCCAATTTTTTAGACCAAGATCTGTAAAGTATCATCCCAAATCTAGAAGGTATGTTTGCAACTATGATGTCCATCACTAAGCTTTTCATAGTAAGTTGGGTAAGAGAAACAACCAAGTCCTTAATCACTCATAAACACTTGAAGTTTTTGGAATCAAAGGTGTAGAGGTCATGGTATTTCTTGGATATTTCTAATCCTAATTCATCCATCACTTTCTTTGGCATTAGATTTTGAGAAGCCCCGGAATCTAATAGACAATTAGGCAACAATTTGTTATATATATTGAGTGAGAGGTAGAAAGGTGGTGAATTATCATCATTTTGGTATTGGACATGGTAGCCTAAATAAATAGTAGTATTTTCATCCTCAATATTGACTGAATTAGGGGCAAGAGGTGGTCATCAAAAACTTTTGAAAGACTCTTTGTATGCTGGATTTTTCAACAATTCTAGAAGTGGGACACGAATTTTAATTTTATTCAGTTTTGATTTGAAACTGAAATAAATTGGAGCTAATTCTTTATTTTCTACAGTGATTTTGATAATTGGGGTAGAATTTTCAGGTGGAGGAACTTCATTCACTTTGGCCTTCTGTTTGGTAGCTTATTTATCAGAATCTGATTTTTTTTGAGGTTGTTGAATAAGACTTTTAGACCTCAGAGGATAATTTATGTTTTGAGCTTCCTGCTATTTTTTATCATTTTGTGCATAAATTTGGGCATTCTCATCATCTGAAAACAAATATATCCTTGAATGGTCTTCATATTCTTGCAAATTCAAACAGGTTGACCATGACGTTTGTCCTATAAGGTTTATTTCTTCATTTTCTTCATCATGTTCTTCTTGATGTTCTTCAGCAAAATTCTTCAAAGGAGGCTGAACATTTTGATCATCAGCATTCCTCCTTGGGCGCTGTAGGATTTGTTGAGGTTGAAAAGGCCTCCTAAAGGTAGCTTGATTTCTATTGGCTTCATTTTGATTGGCTCTAATAGTTGGCTTTTTTTATAACTCTAATTTTGTAATCTTAGAGGCAAGTTCCTTCATCAAATTGGACATTTGACCAATATTTTCTTCTACTGTAAGAGATTTAGATGAAGAAATTTTTTCTTAAGTTCACTTTCTTTTTGTCTTTTTCTGATTTTGCCTCTTCCATTTTCAATTTATTTGAAGCCATAAGATTAAACTGCACTCCAATTGTAGGCTCTTGCATATCCATCAATGTTTCTTCTTTCTCAGCCCTTAACCATAAATTTATCATAGCTGTAGTCTCAGGAGGCTTAATCTATTTAGGAATTATCTAATAAATTTTATTAAACCTCTTTTTAAAATCAGCCAATGACTCATCTGTCTTCTTTGTTAGAGTTCCAAATTCTGTAAGGTAGTACACATAGTCTTTCCTATCACCCTATTGATTCAAAAATACTTCCTCCAATTCATCTATTCCTCTTATTGAGTTTGGTGGCAGACTTCTAAACCATTTATGAGCTTCTCCATCCAAGCTCTGAACAAATAGTCTTGACCAATCATCTTCATGTTCAATGTTCTTGTTATCAGCATAACTATCGAAAGAAACCAAATTCTCTTCATCAAATATTCCTTCTCCCTCCCTAGTGTATTCTGGAAGATATTTCAGTAATCCCCTTGAGGAAGAGGATGCAAAGGTTGAGGAAGCGCAAGTGGTGCATATCTTGCAACCATTATCTATTGCATCCTTGCAAGGATAGGCTGAGCCATGGTTTACTGATGTACATTTGATGGATGATTGGTTGATGTAGCTATTTGGGAATTAGAAATTACACTTTGCGGATTTTGAATCTGATTTAGGACACAAAAAAAATTGGAAATCTTGGGTTGATTCTTCAAGCTTTGGTACTAAAAACAGTGGATTTTTAAATAGATGAACATAGGAGGTCTTGAATTCACCTTCTATAGAAGAATCAGATTCAAATGTGTCTCTTGAGGGGATGAGGTAAATTAAACTTTATTTTTCTGAGCTAGAAAGTTAGATAAGTTGAAAGTGAGGCCTTTAGGAACAATCCCTTCTGATGGATGAGAAGAGGATGACCCAACAGCTGGATTTCGAGACAAAGGAAAATGCTCTTGTTGAGGGGTAATAAAATACTGCTATTCAGGATGAGTTTGAAGGAAAATTAAAATGGTTTAAAATATTCTTCAGTTAAAACATCCCTATAAAAAAAGGTGCAATTTCCAATACTTGTTCTCACTCCCCTTTTGTCGGCACAAACTCCTATGATTCCTTATTGACACTTAAAACCTCTATTTTTTCCTCTTTGAATTGAATAGTATTTATCTCAGATTTACTAAATGATGAGTGAGAAAAACTTTCAGCTGAGCCTAGGTTAACACCATCTACTTTATTTTTTAGGGAAGTAGTTTCAACTTGAGATTTTTTAGAATAATATTTTGAAACTAAAACTTATTTTGACTCTAAAGTATATGAAGGTACCTTTTTCTTTGGAATGTGCATTTTGTGTGCCTTATTCACTGACTGAGATGAGGCTTCAACTGATCTTTGTTTTCCTTTTGCATCTTTAATGATCTTCTCTGGGTGAGCAACTGGGGTCATAGTAGGTGATCTCTGATTTCTCCTTGTAGTAAGAGGCCTTGAAACCCCTCCTCCTCTTTGTGGAGTCACCAGGTGAACCAATTTCTAGTCTTATTCAAACGTGAAAAATTTTAAACCCCCCTAAATTTATATATATATAATAAATGGAGATTTAGAATCCCCCATAGTATGGAAAAATGGAAGGCGATTTTATTAATAATACCAATAATGTATATATGGTTGTTGGCCAATCTCTAACGAGGATTATATTGTATATAAAATCATGGCGAATCACTACTACAAAATGGTGAATCAACGTCTAGTGGAGTTCGAGGAGTGTTGGTTGTAATGAAGATATGGTATTTGAACTAGGAGTTGAAGGAAGAGAACCACGAGACCAAGCATGGCACATGGTGACTCGTGAGGAAGTAGTTCTCGTGCGATTTGGAAAACGTGTTCTTCTAGTTCTGCTAAGAATGGTGTTGTTGCTCATGCTACTATGGCAACGTGTGAGGTTGGAGAAAGTTTTAGGAAGCATGGAAGGTAGCGATGGTGGATAATTACAAATAGTACCCCATGATGGGATCCATTTTTCCCTTTGGTATTTGTGCCTTCAAGATCTTATGTCCATTGAACCAACAATTAATCGTTAATAACAATCAACTTATTTGAGTTGATTAGGTACGAAGTCAACTTAGACTAATCTTAAAAACTATGCTTTGCACTATCCCATATTTATCACACTAATCTTTCACACAACATTGTGCATTTGCACCCAACTCTCATGCATGCACACAAAATTTTCATCAACATCTATAACCCTAACCAAGTGAGAATTGATCAACAATTTGCACCAAAGTTTGTTATAGTGTTGAAAGTTCATAGGAAATTTAGATCCATGGTACCTTAAATAAATTTTGAGATAACCACCACAAATTTGACCACAATAGATAAAACTTGTTATAAATTTTAAACCTACAAAAATTAGGATTCATGTTCCTAGGAACGATCATAAGAAGTAGTTGGCATATAGTTGAGTTGTGAGCCTTGACATTGATAATGCAATGGCTTAGTTCAAAACTCACACATTGAAAAAGTCATCAATGAAGAAAGACAAGATCATTATGAATTACATACTCCACACTTCCTACCAAATTCTACTTGGTTATCAGCAACTCAACTATACATAATCTTATAGTAAATAAGAGATTCACAAAGCCTTCTTAACATAGCTAATAAATGGCCATTGGAAGAGCACCCCTTATATAATAGTAATAGTAGCAATCAGGGTATTTCATATTGAACTTCATAGCCATAGCGCTCCTATGTATTGTATGATGTATTCAACTTGCATTTATCCAAATGCGATAAAGTCATACTTTTGATTGATACATTTAAAACATACTTGTGCACAATGTTGAATGCAATGCAGTCAAGTAGTAAAGTCGGTTTAACGTGTATTGATCTATAAAATAATGAAGAAACTTAGTAACACATCACAACTTTCATGTTTGAAAATATTATAAAGCTTTCATGCAAATCCATTGTTGTTATAGTTCCTTCTCTTGACCATGTTCCACATAAGCATGGAAAATCAAGTAATACTAGCATTTGCCAGAAGTGCAAAGTAACGTCGAGTGGGGGATACATCTTCCATGCGAGATAAAGGTGATGTAGGTGATAAAGTTGAGACAATACAAAATGTTTTGGAAGAATGGGTGGTTTTTTATCAACTTTTGTGAGTTATCTTGAAAATTTCTTTGTTCTCTTCATGCCTACCTCTGAAACCTTAAAAAAGACTATCCACAAAATGCATATTCAATGACCTCTACAGAATATGTGTGCAGATTAAGTGAGAGGAGCATTAATCTTTGTTTAAAATATAATAAAGTGAAAGTATAAGATAGTGAACAACTTCAACTCCTCCCTAATCTTAAAAATTGTATATCTATCTAAATATTATCATTTCCATGAAATACAATTGGTCACAACTCTTTATATCTATTATCCAAACCCGTCACCTTTCGTATCCCATTCATTTAAATACTCTTGGTTGCGTTATCTTAAATTAGAGTATGTTCATATGTATAGTACAAATTGCTTCACCCTCAAATATAGTTTTTCTCTCCCTTCATTTGGGTTCTCTGGGTTGCATTGGTCCTGAATTCATGATATACTTACTATATAGTAACCAAAAAGACAAAGAAAACAATCAGTTCTATTTTAAGATAAGTTTGAGCTTTTAGAAAAGATGTAACCAAAGGCAACAGATTGGTTTCATTTAGATATAGGTAACCATATGAATGTAGACCATTCCTTGAAGAAATTTTTTATTGATGAGGAATTTAATACAATATTCATTTTTCGAACTAAAAATATTATTTATATAGATTTGTGTATGGGGTAAAAAATAAATAAAAAATTTAACTAGCCTTGGGGTGGTCAATATTTATAAATTTTATTTATACTTGCTTTACCATGTATATACATATACCTATCAATCACAAACATGAAAAGCTGTGGAATTCACAGTGATGATCTTCTCTAGAAACACAACCAACCTTTATTATTACCAATATTAACTTTTATATAGTAGCACATATGTAGATAAAATTTCCAGCTTCCAAAGAGAAAAACTTTCTTCTCCAACATGATGGAACATTCTTAACTACTAACATTTTTTATTGCTGAATGTAAGAAAGCTTTCTAAGTACATATAATCTACTATGAAGCTCGAACTCCTAGACTATGTACTTTTTTACCATGTATCTATAGGCTGCAGCCTTCGTCTTGTTTGAAGAGGAGTTGTATATTATCAGAACTACCTTCTGCCTACGATGCCTTGAAGGAATTGAAAAATTGACTCATCGAGATGAAGGCAACTTTACGTTCTTGTCAATTAGAGTTGGATGCTTCCTATGCACTCGGCACAAACTGCGACCAATAGGAAACATCCCCCACCAACTATGAGGTCCCACGAAATTGTTGTTTTCGGTTGTATCTAGATTAAGCACTTACCTCAACTTTTTTTCATTATTAGGCTTATTATGGATTTTTATAGAATTTTTTTCCTTAGACATGTTGCTAACCTTACAAAGACCACGCAAAATAATAAACTTCTCTTTGATGAGAGAAAAATCTTTTGTGCTCCAAATGTGACACTTCTTTTCAAATATCCTGCTACATGCTTTATAGACAATCTTGGCGGTATTTCTTCTTGTTTTTTGATAATAGGCCCCATGCCCATCCCAAACATTTCTTGTCATTCAACACATCTTCAACACCGAGTTATTTTTGTGCAATTATTTTTTGATCTTGAAGCATATGATAAGAGTGTTTTTCTGCCTACATATATGGCAATGTCACCAAATACATTAGTCCCAAGGTCAAATAGATAGGTTCAATGATCCATCTATTATTCCTCACCGGGGAGTAGGATAAATTTTCCTCAAAATGAGAGTCCACTTCCCACGAAAAACATCTACGCACCTTTTCTCTCATACGGTGGCCCGGTGTTGTAGTTCATTCCATGACATCTTTATAAAACACCCTTTCATCATGATGCTCACCAGCACAAATAGGTGGTCCATCAAAGTACAATGAATTACCATTGCTCTATTTTAGGCACATATATAGATAAATGGATATTCCATGGCCACAGTTGTATTCTTCAAGATCTTTAGTGTTGTTTTTAGTTGTATCTAGATTAAGCATTACCTCAACTTTTTTCTCATTATTAGGCTTATTATGAGATTTTTCTAGAATGTTTTCCTTCATTCTATTACTAACCTTACAAAAGACTACACAAAATAATAAACTTCTACTCATGAGAGAAAAATCATGTGCTCCAAATTTGTGACACTTCCTTTCAAATATCCTGCTACACATGCTTTCCTGAACAATCTCGTGAGTATTTCTTCTTGTTTTTTGATAATGTAAATTATTCCCATCCCGAACATTTTCTTGTCATTCAACACATCTTCAGCACTTAGTTATTGTTGTGCACTTATTTTTTGATCTTGAACCATATAATAAGAGTGTCACATCCATTGTGAGGTCAAACCCCTGTCTCCTTCAGGTTTAGCTCCAAAACATCCAATCCCACCAAATTAGAATGATAATTAATGTATTTCTATTGTTTTCTCGTGTGGTTTTTTTTTTAACAATGTGTGTCAATTATGGTTTGTAGGTTGTCTCTCTGGAAATACACTTTGTAATTAGGCATGCCTCCCGTTGGCCAATAAATTTTATCTAGTAAAAGTGAGGCCAACAACGGTAGCACAATATACTCTCATAAAGTAATGGAAATCGTGAAATCGTGGAAATCCGCGGTTACATTAAATAATTAAATTCAAAAAGCAAAAATAGATAACTTCAAATGAAAAACTATTCAATTTGAATTGATTTTCAATAAAACTTAAATTTAGTCAAGAAACAAAAGCTATAATAGCTTTGGAAATACGATCAAAAGATCTTATTAATTAAAAACCGAGAGATCACTTGAACTCTCAAATTAAATCTTATGCAACTAGCTTTTATGGTCCGGACGGCATACTACGGGTCTTTGAGTCAAAGTAACTTCAAAATTAAAACGACTTTAAAGTGAAAAGTAACACTCCTTGAAATATATACCTAAAATATTCACCCTTGCCTGATAGATCAAGTTCTGCTACTCTTAGATACAAGATCCATAAATCAGTAATATATTCTCTATATCCAAAAACACTACTATGAAAATTTTATAAACTCTCGGGGCGTCATGGTAGTTACATGAATCCTTTTTAGTAGATTTTTTTCACCACAGTCATCCTCGTCTTTGTAATGCCACCTGCCATATATAACGTTGTCACACTGGGAACAAATCACAAGCTTAACGTCATACTCTTTGCCTTTTACAAATGTTTTTCTTGTAATTTCCCAACAACTATTTATATTTTCTTCATGGTACCTCTATACCAAAGAAAGGGTACAAAAAAAATCCATAACCTACGGGGAAAATACCGGAGGCAAACATATATATATATATATATATATATATATATAAAATGCACTAAAAGCATATGCTTTCAATTCAACAACTTTTATAAAATTATTGTACCCGAAGGGGGCTCCTTACATGTGCACGAGAGCTTTTACATTACCCTTCTTGATACTCTAAGAGAATTTTTAAAATCACCGAAGAAAATTACCAAATCCAATCCTTAACCTAGAAATTCAGCCTTGGAGAACTTTTATTTACGCTATAGATATGCATCCATCTAACCACTTTTACAAAGATTATGCCAACACGCTATAAGCTATTTAGACCTTCCGGGATCAAAACAATCGTGCCCATCACGATCGTTGCGACGAACCTACAAGGCACAAAGATTGGCCCAGAATGCACGAACAAGGTTTAAATGTATAAATAGATAATTATTTGATATCGGTCCATATAGCATATTCAAATAATATTGAAAAAAAACTTCTGGAAATAAATCTCATGTAACTCGGGACACCCCACAAAAAAGCTGAGAAATGTACAACTAAATTTTCGGGTGTTACCCATTGCTCATATCCGAAGCTAAGAAGGGTACGGCGCGACGTCAAATGCCTCTGAGGATTACCTCTCTTCCCAATGGAGGCCTCTATTTATCGATACAAACAATTAAAGAACACTACCATATGTAATCATATTAATGTCAATGTTGCTTCCACAAACAAAACGCTCTACTACACGGAACTTTTCTCAACCATAGAAAAAGAGAATAGTAATATTAGTTCTCACCAAGTGATTCTACGGAAAACAACGCAATGATTTGCAACCATTTTATCAATCTATAAAGGAATAAAGAATGCTTCCAAATCCCAAAATGACTGTTCTATAAAATTACAAGAGAATGCATGAATACACTAAAAAATATCTATATATATATATATATATATATATATATATACACACACACACACACACATACATGTATGATTCCCCAAGTACCAAAAACATGAAAAAACCAGGAGAACACTTTGTATTCGTAAGAAAATTTGAGATTATCCTTCATGATACTCCAAATACAATGTAGGAAGCATGCATTACCTAAAAAAATGTGAGACCTTAACCCTTCGAAGTTCGGATACAAGTTGAGAAAAATTCAAAGACTTCACAACTACGTTACAAGGGAAAATCTCATGGCTTGGGGGGAAAGCGTGGCTATTAAGAAATTATAAGAATATAGATTTAGCCAAAATAAAATGGTTGTATTTCGGATATCTTGGCCATTTGCAAGGCGTAATTTCATGCAAGAGTGATTATCTAGCACACGACAAAATTTCTCAACACGGAAGATTGCCATAGAAAGAAGTTAACATCTCATGCTATGTTGTTGCTCCAAATTCACACCACATATTACATAAATTCAGAAATGCCCGGCTCCTTTGGAAACATGGAATCTATAAAACAAAATAAAAAAAGAATAATATTTTATTTGTTTCTTAAATACAAAGAGGTCTAAAATACTTTACGATATAATAGTCCATGTTAATCTCTTTTTCCTTCTCTTAAAGAAAGGAGACTATCAAATGCAACACTAAAAATCTATTTTCTTGAAGATAAAAAGGACATACAAAGAAAGAGGAGAGTCAAAATACAACAAATTTATGATCGAGAAAATAATTAAACAAAAATTATGACCATAAATAGCTCAAACAACAAAATCTTCAATCACTTATACCAATAGATTATAAGCAGGAGTTTACAAAGTCTTAACTCGGAAGTCTGTGTTTAGATAACGTGCCATCGGGTAGTGACAAGTTACATAATGATATTATGGGCAATATATAAGCAAATTTTGTCCGAAATACTGCGCATCTCACTTAAAATGTGCAGAACCATTCACACTTAAACTTTAAAGAGTTTAAATGAATTAACATATAATAAAACTTTGTCATATTTCATGCTTTGCTTTAACCATAGAGAAATTTGATTATTTATCGAGTTCTTAATTAAATAAGTTAATAGAAAAATTCTACGGACGTTACGTAGCACCAAACGAGTTAACGAGATAATATCTCAATCAAACTTTCAAAGACTAGATACGGCCTTATAGCGAGAAAAAACGAGAGTCTAAAAAATAGGAGTCATTTGTCCCTATCATTATGATTCATTAGTAAGTCCAATAAAAGGAAAAATATACATCAAATGACAAATTATGATTATAGCAACCTTCTAAGCATGATTGAAGAAAAACATATCGTCAATTTTTGAAAAAATGTTCTTTACCGGATATACTACAATCATTATGTTCATGACATTATTCAAGTCGAATTAGTCCCAATGTGAAAGTTTGAAAATCAACACACCTACGATAGATAAGCTGAAGCCATTAAAAAAACTTATTATTGGAAAGTGAATAAGAAGGATCCATATTCACCGGTATTAAAAAGGAACACATCACAACATGAAGGAACACATACCCTTATTTTCGTTGGAGATAAGAAGACATCTAGAAAGCATCCACAGTGTCATTTATTGCCTAGGAACTATCCATGTGACATTCCCTACAAAAAACGAAGGGGCAACCGGAATATCCCCATTCTACGATTGCCCCCATAAAGCATTTTTGGAACAGTAATTGTTCAATGATCTAATGCGGATCTTTGACATATCATCACAATTGTGGATCAAAAGCTGAGTAGAGATAAAAAGGTAAGAAACTCGGGAAAAACATGTTATTAAGAGTTAAACGGACTCAAAGAGCCTGTTTTATATGCTAAATGAGAGGAGTGACTCCAAAGAAACCTTTCACTAAGTTACCAAACTTGAAGAACCTGTTTTATATGATAAATGAGATCCATCAAAAGGCCATTGATGGGACTGTATAGGACATTACAGAGATGGGTCATAAATGGTATTACGTGGTATTTAATTTGAGAGGAAAGGATACTAAGGATATATGCAAATTCTCAAGCTAAATAAATCCCAAAGATTCCAAGGTCAGGGGAGCATTGATTTGGTTATAACAAGTATAGGCAAAAGGTTCATAAAGCCATAGCAGGGTTAAGTGAAAGAATGATTCATTATTAGGCTTATTATAGATTTTTCTAGAATGCTTTCCTTGGACATGTTGCTAACCTTACAAAGACCACACAAAATAATAAACTTCTACTGATGAGAGAAAAATCATCTGCTCCAAATCTGTGACACTTCCTTTCAAATATCCTACTACACATGCTTTCTAGACAATTTTGGCAGAGTATTTATTCTTGTTTTTTGATAACGGAAACTGTGCCCATCCTGAACATTTTCTTGTCATTCAACACATCTTCAGCACTCAGTTATTGTTGTGCACTTATTTTTTGATCTTGAAGGATATAATAAGAGTGTCTTCCTGCTGCATATATGGAAATGTCACCAACTACATTAGTCCCAAGGTCAAATGAATGGGTTCAATGATCCATATGTTCTTGATTTTAGTGTTATCTTCCATATTGTTGAATTTTCCTTACATCCTAGATCTAGTCTATGTCTATACCAGATCATAAACACACTGAAGTTACTCAATTACAAGCACTTTGCATAGTGGAAATATAACAATGTTAAATCAATTATGCACACAGATCCATTTGACCCAAATATTGAATTTTAGTATTCCATTAGCACCTTGGACCTGTTTCTAACCTTACAAAGACCACACAAAATAATCATATTAAAAGTATAATTCTACTTTAGTAGTTTTGAGTGTTGAAATTTCAGACTATTTTAGATACAGAAATATTATCCCTCTTCCATATGAATTCTTGACCCTTTATATGGTTGTTCCACAATAACTTATTAGGGTTACAATGGAAATGCTTAGAAATGTTATTTTCTTTGGATTTATGAGATTGTGTGAGCTTATATGAATTGGTGGGGATAGAAAGGATAAAAGGGATAAAAAGGAAAGATTATCATTGATTGCTATAATTTCTAGGGTTTAGGAGTTAGGTTTCTCATTTAGGGTTTAGGAGTTATAATTTTACAACATGATCGGTTCAAGATGGAACTGACTAGTTCAGACCAGATTGGACTGGTTTGTACTAGTTTGGTACCAAACCAGTCCACCAGTCTAGGTTTGTGGCCAGTTTGACCCCTGGCCCTATCTAACTGGCCAGTTTGATATGTTCCAGTTCAATCTGAGCCAATTTTTAAAACTATGGTACTTGCAAAATGGTTTAACCATCTAAGAATTCCCCAGTTGATTCTTTGGTGCTCTGTTTTCCCTTCTCTACAAGTTGAAAATATAATACCCTATTTTCCATTACATAAAGCCTTCTAATATTAACGATTTTTATAAAAAAAATTATTCTCTTCTTTTATGTTTTCATTTACCAATTACAAAATTAACAGTTCATTTTTTTTATCACGGCAAGCTTCTTCTTATAGATGAAGAGGACAGAGGAAGATGGCTGAAGACACTAGAGTGTAGACAAAGAGTAAGACCATAGACAACTAGAGCCCAGTTCATTAAGTTGTATATTGAATTGAATTAGAGAGTTAGAAGCCTTAACTGCCCTCAAATATGAATAAAGAGTATGGCAGAGTCCAAGTAGCAGTTGCATATCAATTAAAAAATCTAGGCTTTAAGACCTATCCAAAAATCTGGACTTTGGAGCATGGACAACTCTTCCCTGAGCAACCATACCTAGGCAAGTTTGATTTTGTTGTTTTTGTTTTTTGATACGATTATCAGCTCTGTTTTGATTTTTCATATCATTGGCTAGCGAAAGTGCTATCTAATAATCCGCTTTTAAATTTGAGTGTAATGCTTAACTATGGCTGGACAGAAGTGACTTGCATCTTGTCATCCTTTGACGTAATAGAAATATATTTCAGTGGAGGAAATCACGTATCCCAAATCTTCCAGGAGAATGTGCCAGTCTACACATTAAAACATCTGTAGATATGCTTTACACCAAACAACCAAAAGAAGATATGGGCATAACGCACAAGGGGATGACCATGCCTAGCTGCACCTGCAACATCCTAGGCTAGGATATGGCTGAAGCTATCGAAAAAAAATTCCACTTCTAGTCCATAATCATTTTCAATAAGTCTGTCTACTTTTTTTCATTTGCTCAAAGGGGATTGGAAATGATCATATACAAAAAGCTAGCCACAGATGATTGCCAGTTTCCAGTGCCATTTGGCAAACCAGCCCTCATCTGGCACGAAAATTGTATTACTAGGTTCTTATTGGAAACATCAAATGTTAGAACTTCCACTAAGTACTTCCAATTTCCTCTGCGAATCACACAGACAGGCCGTCTCATCCCTAGGTACTGCCCCAATGACATTGTTAGGTAGTGCAATTGCACCTCAGCAAGTGAGGTGGCAGCAGAACCTTCTTCCATCTCCTCTAATTCTAATCTATTACCTAATGATGAATAGTAATTTCTCTTTTTTTTATTAGATTGTACTTTCTTGCTGATATCTTTATTCTTTAGTTTTCATCATGGCATTCCCACAATATATTGTTACCAGTTGTACATTTCAGTCCCACTGACCCACTTTTTCCAACATTTGTGGACATGGGAAAAATGATCTATCTAGTCTTATATTATCTTATATGATAAAAACAGAACAAAAAACATAAATTGATTTATGCAACCTCAATTATTAGAGAGATTTGAGTTTCCTATAAAAATATGTTAACATTGATTTTCCAGTATAATCATTATGCAGTTTGTGCATAGTTTTTATATGCTTTGAGAGGTTTGGGTTTCCTATAAAAAGATGTTAACATTGATTTGCCAGTATAACCATTATGTAGTTTGTGCATAGTGTGTATATGCTTTGAGAGGATTTAGAATGACCATACATAATTCATTTCTTAAACAAAATAACCAAAGGCATCCAACAATTGAGTTATCCAATGTCTAATTATTAAAGATGTGTATCAATAGATGCAAACTCTATAGTATGTTGCATATGTTACTTATGCTCGCAGATCGCAAATGTTTTTTTTATATTTTCTATGGACATAATGATAAAGATGATTAGATATGATAGATTTTAGGCTGACTAATGCCAAAAGCTTTTGATTATATTTATTACATAAACACCATACTAAAATTAGCTCTACAATGCTTACATTTGGTGTTTGATCCAGTGGTATCCAAAATTGATTCCTACCATTACTATAAAAAAAATTGATTATATCTACAAGTACATATATCATAGGAATTTACATTAAATGATAGGGACATGTCCTCTGAAGCAATTGCGATTAGGTGAGGTAAGTTGTGAGTTGCAACATAAAAGCAAAAGAAAAGACGAAGTTAGGGGAAAAATAATGGTATTCAAGCTCTTAAAATGAGCACTACCATATTCCATTTTGAAATTCCATTACAGAGAAAGCGATTAAACCTTCCAACTAGAAAACACCATCAGATTTTTTTGCATTTGGATAAACAAAAGTAAAAAGGAAACTTCAGTTGAAAAAGGCAAAGAATATATAAATGAAAATTAAAATACACTGTTTCAATAGGATGTAACAAGAAAAATTTATAAACTTCAAAGCCCTTACTATCTTCACACCATGTCTGAATCAGAGTAGGAGAACCAGAATCTACAGCAGTGAGGTTATTAGAAGAAGTAAAAAATATAAAGGGCAAGATCTAACTGTCAACACTGCTACTGTCTTACACCATGTCTGAATCAGAGTAGGATAACCAGAATCCACAGAAGCGAGGTTATTAGAAGCAGTGGTTGCAGCGACGGCGGCCCAGGGTCTTGAAACCCATGGTCCAGGCCCTCATCCGGCAGGAGGAGGAGGAAACTAAGATCCGAGAACCATGGGCCAAGACAAACCAGGCCAACCAGGGGAAAACCAAGGGCAAGAGCAGCAACAACGACATTACATGTTGGGTTTGGAAAATTCCACCCATATGACCAAGCACCTCCAAACAAATGTAGCCCCAGCAGCCCTATTCACCGGACGCCTCTTATCCAGACCCAGAAGAAGAATCCATTATTGACTCTAGTCCAGATGCAAGCTTTACCCTGTGGCCATACTAGATATTGGGGGCGAAAGCAGTTCCAAAACCCTCTAGCCTAGAAAATTAGGGCAAATACCAACCAAAACTATCCAGACCAGTAAATGCGGAGGCGAATCCAGCATTTTATGTTTTATGTGCTCTTCTTTTTTTGGGCTAAAGCATAATAATTATTTATTTTTAAAATAATTTTGGGGCTAATTATACAAAACTTTACAAAAGAGGTTTTATATAAAAAATTCACCCCTCTAAAATGTAAAACCCTTTAAATTTCGCCCTTGGGCTAAAATTCGCCCCTAAAAGTTTCCATGTATTCAAGTTACCAATTCTTATTCACCATCAAGAATTGATTTTCAAAAATTCAAAACAATAGGCTCGGGATAATACTTCGTTTCAAGGCCTTCGTCTCCCGACAGATGCACCAAAAGATGTTAGCGCTGGAATCAGCACTTGAACTTCTTCAAGTGCTTGACTAGTCACATCCTAAGTTCTAAGGCAATTTAATGATTTGGATTATAATGTTGGCAGGTGGTTTGAACCCTCAATCACTGAAAAGAGATTTCAGTCAAGTTCATTGTCACACTAATAAGGGTATTAAGTCCTGATGTGGTAGAAAAAAGGTAAGTTTGTAGCCTATGAAGAGAATAAAGTGTGAAATAGAAGAGATAGTGGGTCTGCATGGTATAAATCCAATGCTTTTGGTAGAAAATAACATAAGGAGAAATTTGAAAATATTTCAACAAGAGAAGGCTATGCCTAGACTTACAATATTCTTATTGAAATATCATGAAAGGTAATTGTCATAACTGATGCTCTTTACAATGTCATTATGTATATTTCACCAAGAAAGCTCACTGTGTGAGACTAATAAAAGTTGATAAAACATATAAACATATCAATAGACTGATAAAAACCTACAACAACACCTGGATTACAAACTACACTGAAGAAGATGAGATATGGAAGCACATGTGAAAATTAACAATACACACATCAAGTAGGTAATAAGTCCTCAAAATTTTCTTCCAATTTCATTGACTGAAAAGTGCACTGATCATATGAGAAAAAGATTCTAAAACCATGATTTTTTTTTCATAGAGTTTTGTCACATATATACAAAAAACATAATACTAAAATCTCCACAAAAGGAGTGAATCCGTTCTAAAAATTTATTACAATCTCATACAAAAGATGTTATAACATAAATAAATTAAGTAGCATGATGGCTAGCAATTCGAAGTGGATGAATGATCTGGAAGTCTGTTGGAAGACTGCTCCTCTGTTCTGGTGCAACCACCTCCACAAAAAGTGTAAACATCAATGAAAGTGACATCTGGTTATTTTCCCCAAAAAATGAAAAACAGAACCCTGAAATTTAGGAGGAGACTTGATCAATGACACCTGGAAACATCTATCATAACATAAATCCCCTCCACTTCACCTGCTTCGGTGTCACCATTATGATAATAAACCAAAAAATAACTCCTTTTCATCATATACTAATATTCGGAAATAATAACTACCTCTGCAGAAAAAGTAGCTATATCCGAAAAAATAGAAAATTAACCCAAAAATGAAAAGCATCTTCAAGGAAACCCTATTCCTTCATTCTTTAGAGGTCCAAAATAGAGGCAAAAATTCTAAGGGCCTCACCTTTAGTCACTCTCTCGTCTGACCTCTTCCCATGTGTTTGAATCTTTGGCTACGTCTTTTTCTTCTTTGTTTTATCTTCTGGACTCTCATCAATATTAATGATCTCATCTCTCAATGCAGGATTAGAAATCAACCTATTTTTTAGTCTGAGTTTATTTTTTGGCATGGTATGAGGTCTCTGGATGTGCAGATTTGGAATGAACTTAAACCTTTT
Organism: Pinus albicaulis; assembly: GCA_034641835.2. Lineage (NCBI taxonomy): Eukaryota > Viridiplantae > Streptophyta > Pinopsida > Pinales > Pinaceae > Pinus > Pinus albicaulis. The sequence continues at coordinate 28,155 of JAXQQM020086633.1, read as the reverse complement.
ACCTCCATGCATGAATCTGCTAGATTCTCATTCCTCATACTCGGATTTTGTATATTCAAGGTCACTGCCATCTTCATAAGAGGAGTATGAATGTATCACAATATTCTTCCTCTTCTTGACTGAAGAGCCAATGGAGGAGACTAGTTGAGCTAAAGTAGGCTCTTCCTCTATGACAGCCTCTGATATTTTATTTTTGACTTTCTTAAGAGATAGTAAAACATGTGAGAGAGTGGATTCTGTGAGTGAAGTACCACTGCTTGGTTGAGTTTGTTGAGTTGTTTTAGAAGCATGGCTTGATCTCTTTGCTCCAGGGTTGACATCCTCTGGAGACAAAGAAGGCTTAGAAGTTAGAACCCCGGGGTTGACTTCCTCTGGAAGTTATTTTTCCATGAGGAGAATTATTTATGCTTGCCTCTTGAAGAGGAATTTTTCTGCTCTCTATCTTTTGACACATATTTTTTTGGAGGTATATCATTTTTCTGCTTCAATTTATTCTTACATTCCTCCATGAATGACCTTAAGGTCTCAGGCTTCCTAGGTAAAGTGCTCACTAGTGAACTACTAATATGAGCTTCATTGACTGGTTGTGTTGGTCTTATATGCATAGGTTCTCTAGCTTTCTTATTTGAGCTTCTAGTTTGCCTTTTGATTGACATGGAGGGAGGGTAAACTTGGCAGAATGTTGATGAATGGATAGGGTTTGGCTGTGAACTATTTAGAACATGAGTTGTACTATTTTTTTCATGAGAAGCTCATTTCTTGGGCCTCCCTACCCGTCTCCTAGAGTTTATCCTACCAAACCCTTCCTCTGTCAGGAACTTACCTCAAGTGTTACTCTTCTTTTTAAGGTGGTACACAATCAAAATTTTAATTAGACCCCTATGATATAGGTTGTGCAAAGGATAGTTAGGGATCTTCTACAGTTTTAAGGATATCTTGAGAAAGGATGTATATAGAAAATATGGAAAGTTCATAGGTTTATCACCTAAAATATGAGGACAAAGGAGAACCTACCCTCACATGTAATGTAGCATTGAACAATGGTGATCACATGTTTCCATTCAGCCTTAAAATAAGAATTATGTGCAGTCGTATTTCATTTAACATTGGCATGTTCAGGTTTAAGGTAGAGACTTACTTCTTTGGGCAGTGTTTTATTCTTGAACCATCATTCACCAGTGGCAAAGGTTTGAGTAGCATGGACTATGATGGCTTCAGAGTTCCTAAAATTCCTTCTCCCTAGCTTGACCTTCTCAACATCAAAGCTCTCGAGAAAGTCCTGAGTTAAAGCCACATTTTCTCCAGAAACATTTTGTAAATACTTATATGAACCAGCTGACTTAAATTGAGGTTTGGACCTAGCATCAAAGAACCTGGTGTTTTTTGGCTCAGAATTTTTAACATTCCCACCTTTTCCCATACTTTTCAACAGTTAGGCTCCTTGTAAACATACAATTGTTCAATTGTAGAGGTAAAACCCTACACATAGCCTTGTTTTCCTACCTTGAAATGCTAAACGATTTGCTGGAAGAAGTGGTTTCTGTTAGATGTAGCTTGCATAGAGAACCTTGGTCAAGTGAGCACTAAACTGAACCCTCTAATTCCGCACCTCTAATAATGGTATAGAGTAATGGCACAATTTTAAATCATTCAAATACGGGAGCCAAGTCACCCCATAACACATAACACTACACAACACTCCACAACATCATTTAATAATTGATACCTTGTACCATGATCTCCGCTTAAGTTTAGTAGGGTAGCTATAGGTTAGCTACATTGATAACATAACCATTCATCTAAAATAATTCTCCTAAGTCAAAAAAAATCAATTAATCTTGTTAAAAAGAGTAATCATGCTTATGTCATAGGAGGTCTTCAATATTCTACAAACAGGAATTATTTTTTATCTGTAAATTTTCTTTGTAGCTCCTTATGCTTGAGAAATAGTTGCCTTTACCTCTGTATTTCAATATAACAAAATTTCAATGAAATATCTTCACTTTTCACTGTGTTATCAATGGAAACATGTTCCTAAAGAAATAGTGGCTCTTTTTACTATGTTACCAATACGACCTTCAATTTGGAGAAATAATTTCCCTCCATTATATCATTGTGTTAACAATCAAACTTAAACAGAGGTAGTTATTATCCCGGAAAGAGAAGTTGTAATTTTATTACCAAAATGGCCAATAGCCTTTGAGACTAACATAATTTAAAACAGATGTTTTAACTTGTTTTATGAACATAAGGCACTAATACCACCTATAAACCTTAAAGTGTTTTAGTTTTGAGACTCTTTTTGACCTTTATTGAAAATGACTCAAACTTCGACATATGCTAAGACATAAGAAAAATTTGGAAATACTGATACAATGGCGATCACACTATTAGGATTTATAGTGCTAACAAAAGGTATAATTAAATCCATTGGAATATATTTATATTGGTGTGCAATTTATTTATTGTCATCTTCATCAAAAAGTGTAGTAGTTCACCTCTCTCATAGCAGTTTTCATTATGAATGGTCAAAATAGAGCCTCGACCTTATTATGGTCTATGAGCCCTTCACTTGAGCTTGAAGAATTACACCAAAATTCCCTTTGCCAATGAACTGGTGACCTGAGGAATTAATCAAAATGGAGAGGAAAAATAAGAAAAACTCGTTGTTGTTTTTGCAGAATTACTTGATACAAGGGTTTCATTCCATCATTTTGACCGGACCTGACATTCAACCACTAGACTAAAAAAATATGATATTTGTAAATATCAAATCATACTAATATATAAATCAGAGTTAGTCTACTAGTTAGAAAAAGTAATGTCGCAACAAGAAAAGGAGACTCCAATGCCCATAGTATAATCATATATATAATGAGGATTTGCCCCAATTTAGAATTCTTGTTGGAAGCACGGTCGACTGTCCTCAATCATCTAGATAACTTAGGTTATCAGGATCCTCCCAAACACATCGAATATTACAAGAATATTTAAAACTTACATATTTCATCTGCGAAACTTTGTGGTGCAGGCCAATAATTTCATCATCCAAGTCTTTTTGTATAGGATCAAATCTCAACAACAACTGATCAATAGGTGCAACCATTTTTCTATTAATCCCATCCCTACATCCACCATTCCTACAAGCCCTGAGAATTTGAATTTTATTTTATTTTATTTTGATTTGATTACACAAGCATATTTCCAATAAACATTGATGCACATAAATATTATTAAATTTTTCTATAGGAAAGCAAGGCCATTGTAAGGGTTGTGATCAATCAAATAAACTAGGGTATGAGTCCCAAGTCCCAACACAATAGGCTAAATCTTTCTTAAGAACTAATTTTCAAACAAATCGATTGAAGATATGAGGAAGGTTTCTAACGTGAACAGGTCATAGTAAAAGGGTTATTATTTAATTCTTTGTGAAAAATCACACAAAGTTACTTGTTAAGTTTCCCACCTAGAAAGGTGAAACAATAATGTTTTTTTAGTTAATTCTTAAAGGCAGCCCACCCATCAAAATTGTCAGAACAGGTGAAACAATTCCAAGCCATAAGGGTAAGAAACATATTTTCTTAGTTTTTATACCAAATTTTCTTGGAATAATTGTTATCAACAACCACCAAACTTATCAAAACAAAATTGGAATGCAAAAGCAACAAACATTTCATTGACATCTAAAAATTTTGGGTTCGCATGTACCTACCTGGATCGAAAGGACCCTTCGCGAAATATAGCACTCCTTTGTGGATTCTCCATACATAGATAGAAAAAAATATTGATAAATGGAGCAGGAAAACTCAAATACTATTATCTTATACACTCACCTACCCATGACAAAATTTGTCTAGGTTTCTGCAACAACTCACAAAGTTACATTGTCTTTTTCCAAATCAATTTTCTAAGAATATTACTGTTTTGAGTCTCCCTAATTTGTGCTTTGGGCTCACAAATCTCTTCTAGTCCAAAGCATGCATGTCACCATCTATTTAGATGGTGTACTTTCATATGAATCTAACCATAGAATTAAAGTCATAGTTTAAATCGAATTTGGGATGAAGAAAAATTCTTGGTCTAGGCCTTTGGCTCCTCCTACAAATATTACCCAATTTATACCCTATGGATCATAATATATACTTTTTCTTTATATATACTCTTTCTTTGAGGAAAGAGGTTATTTTCAGTAACTTTGTTATTTTTTAACAAATTATTTTAGGAGAAATAGTATGTTCCTTTTTGTAAATGTATTTTTGTTTAAACTATGGTGAATCATTAATTTGTTAGAGTAATCTAGGCAAGGCTCAGTATCAAAACCAGTGGGTCCTAGTGGATATCCCTATAACATTAAGAGTATATTCAATAGCTCATGAGCTATATATACTAGTAGTTTATGAGAGTAATCTAGGTAATACTAAAGATCAAAACTAGTGGGTCCTAGTGGCTCCCCCTATAATATTAAGAGTATATTAAATAGCTCCTAAGCTAGATATACAAGGAATTTATGACTATAACACTGAGAGTATATTAAAAAATTTATAAGCTAGATATACTAAGAATTTATGACTTAATAAGAGCCAAGACTCAACGAGGGTGGAGGAGCGTACTCCTTGAGCCTTATGACAACAGGGCAAAGATATCCCCCCGTTAGATTTGAAACTGGGTGGAGAGGATAACATCCTATTTTTCCAACCATTTGGCCATCCCATGAGGAGACTTAATGACTTTTACATCTCTATAGAGATGTACAAGTCATCAAGATTCCTCATGGGACGACCGAGCGATTCAAAAGTTTTCATTCACCAATTTGATCTCTGACTTAGTAATAATTTTACAATTAAATTATTAGCATTAGTATTAGTATTTACCATATAAAAAGTACTCTTAAACTGCACCATATAAGAAAATGTATTTTCTATAGGAGTCTCTACATTATTAGCATTTTAAAAAATTGACATCTTATATTCATTCATCAATCTATATATAACACCAAGGTAGAAAAGTACGGTCCCTCATAAATGAAACTTTCTTCTTTCCATTAATTTTTCTCCTTGTTAACTACAACCAATCTCAAGAGATTAGGCAACACATTAAAGCATAGTATATGTCTTTTTTCCTCACCCTGTTAGTCCCAACCATTAATAAAGACATTATCATGTTGATCAAACCTTGGCATCTTCAATGAATTCAAGGATGGGATCATGCATTGTTCCCTTTACATTGAGATTGTACCATTAGATTCAACCATGTCATGCTCATAAATAATTCTAAAAGAATGATAAATTATCTCTGTACTGAAAGAAAGAATCAGTAACATATCATTCTTGTTGTCTAAAACATATTTAATTATCCTTCTTAGCTCGTTTGATAAAAGAAGGAACTGGTGATAATAACCCAAGTTATAAATATCATTAATGAGATTTTCAACATAAACCATCATTGTTTGGTTTCCATAAGAAAAATATTATCATTCTTTTTGTAAATAAAAATCATAGATAATTATACAGTTGTTAAAAAAGTGTACACTACAATAACCAAGTTTGCGTTGATGACCCCTACAAACTTGGATATGGGGTACAATATTCAATTTTTCACATCTTTAATTGAATTTTACTATTTACAACCATGATCAATGAAGTCTAAATTAAAACTTGACTATCAAACATTTGTTGCATATGTTCCAACAAAGGTTGTGTCTCCTTATTGGATTGGACCTTGAACATTCGTGAGTTAATAATTTTTCCCCTTCTTGTTCATGGTTTCATCCATCACACCATGAAACCATATTTTTTATGAAAAAGCATTATGAGCTCCAGTCATAATCCATTTCCTAAATGCAATAATTTCTAAAAGAATCTTAAAACGAAATATTAATGTACAAATTGACATGTTTCCAACAAAAGATGTTGAAAAGGGGGAGGATTTTGGGTAATAATTAGATATCAATGTACCTCCATGCATGTCTCTTCAAAAGTTGCAAACATGTAAGAGATTAAGAAAACAGTTTATGGCTACGAAAAATATCCATGTCAAAGAGCTCAATAATGGAAACAATTGAAGTGGTGACTCCAAGAGGAATTTTCTGTCACATACCCTTGAATCTAGTTACTAATTTTCATTCTTTGTTTCCTTTATAGCGGGTTGTAAAAGAAAGCATGCTCCTCCATTTTTACCATTCCTATATTTTGCAAGGTTGTGGCGTTAGTCAATTGAGTCATTTTCCCATTTTGTGATTGTTTTTGTTTTGAATCATTGACTCCCCTCTATCCCTTTATATTTAATCTTGATGAAAGAAGAGTTTTGGATATTTTTTTTCTTTCGGCTTGAAACAAAGCTTTCCAAGAGGAAGAAATTCATTAATTAGTTGGCTTTGAGATTACCCACAATCATAGAAAGGTATAATAACACTCATCCTTTGCTTGATTTAATAAGACTCTTATTATTTTCCTTTCCCAAAGTCATTTCCCAAGTGGATGTATATTGCTTCCTTGAAATTAGATAATTTTGGTATTTTTAATGTAATTTTAGTATTTCATTACTTGCATATCCTAACCTCTCCAAAGAAATAACATGTTGTTTGTGTGCAAGACTTGAAGTGAGCTTGCACCATTGATTTTTGCTTCTCTTGTTGAGACTCAAGTAAACATGTAAGTCAATGGATGTTTTCTAAGATTGCTTCATCCATTAGATAATTTGTAGGTTTTGTATATCTCATCTCTTTATATGGGTCCAACAGTTGAATAACTCGAGTTCCCTTGATTTGAATGTAATTGTTTCCATTTTTAGGTAAATATGAAAGCTCAAAGGACCAAATGAACATGGAGGACACACAACCTAAAGAGAAAGTTGAAAAATCTTTGAGGAAGTAGATATAACTAACCAATTTTGGTTGAACTATATGTGAGAAAATGAGGAAGGAAATGAGGAGTTGTGAAAGGAGATTAGAAAGGAAAGGAGTAGTGAGGTGAGGATGAGGGAGTTGGAGAATTTGAATGGGAAAGGTGATTTGGTCAGTGAATGGTTAAGAAACAAAGGGTTGTGATAAAATATAACTAAATAAGGAGTAGTAGTCAAGGCACTTCAATGAGGTCTGATGAACACACTATAGTGGGGCTACGATATATATGTGATTACAAAGTGATAGGTTGGATGTAATGTAGAATGAGATTTTTGATGAGAAAGAATCAAATGAAATAATGAGAAACCATATCCTAAGGCCAACAAATGTGTCTAAACTATTTAGGGAGTATGAGAAGCTAGTAGTGGGAATGCCACTAGACAATACAAATTTGGCCGCATACCAAACCCTCCCCTTATGATTCTTAAATAAAATTAGGTAAAACTACTCTAGATTGTTAATAATGGTTCAAGTCCAACTAGTAGTCAAATTACCTATGAAGGAACAATGATAATTAGAGGAAGTAGTCTTAATAATAGTGAAATTTTGAATATTAGGAATAGCACAATTGGGAGTTTTAGTTATTTAGAGAGAAAAACAAGATTTTCATGAGTTTTAGTACTTATGATTGTTTGAGTTATAACCTAGGAGCATCTAAGAGAAATGATATTAGAGTGATGTAATATTTAAAATAATTTAGTCATATGTGTACTCTAGGGACATCTACAATAATTATATTCACTACTTATTTTTACTTATCAATATAGGGATGGAAGGAAGTGGATTTGGTCAAGCTTGATGTCCATCATGGACCAAATGTTAAACCATAAAAATATGAGGAACCTACTATCCCTATTCGGAAATATGGTATTTGGCAACCCAAAACGAACCAAAATATGCTCGAAGAATAGCTTATGCGTGGATTTTGTTGTTAAAATATTCTTATAGGGTGCGAAAATTCCCATCCTAAGGAAGCATTCAACAAAAACAAAAATGATTTCGTTACTAGGTTTGGTTGAGAGAAAACTTGACATAAAATCCATGGGAACTAACTCTCAAGGGTTATGTAGAGTACGCAGGGTCAACCGCAATTAATACCTTCAAATACAAGATTGAAGGGAAAAAAATGTTTACTTGCATATTTTAATGGCCAAGTGAAGGTTGCAAAGGGCTACATAAAAATAAATTGAACCAAACTTTCTCATCCACAATGGAGAAGAAATAGGAGAAGCATATTATTTTGTGTGCCCATAATCAATTTTGGTTGATCTTGTTTACGAAATCAAGCTTAAGCATAGAAGTAATCGATGTGAGTATTAAGAATATGCACATAACACTTTTATATGTTGGAAGAGTAGTAACATTGAATTGATCAATAATTGAAAGAAATGACTTGGGAAATTACTATCCCAACCATTGATTATGATATTAACAACTCTTCTTTAAGAGGAACAAGGGATGACAACTTCTCAAGTTGAGCCTTAGTATTCTTAACTATGTATTGAGTTCATTTGTAAATTTGATTGATTGATGGAGTTCATTTCAAACTCTAAAATTGAATTTGTGTGCAACATTGAGACTTTGAAAATAATTGCAAGTATTGAATTCTTTCCTTTGTAAAAAATTACAAGCTTAAGTAGATTATTTGCCTTGTCATTTTTCCCTTAATTTTCTTGATTTTTTCTTCTTCCATTTGTCTAATCTTATACAATTTTTCGAGGATTGTAAATCACATTTTTTTATTTATTAGGATGCATTTGTAACAAACTTTGCCTTAAATATACTAGTAACTAGGGAAGTTACTATGTTAACTGGATTCTCAAGGTTCGGTTATGAGAATGGTGTTGAAAATGGCACTAGGAAAGATTCTAATTTAATTTTCCCCTGAATTACATTAGAAGAAAGTTGTAATTCCACATCACATGAAAAATTTTATGAGTTAAATAAGTTAGTTTGACTTAGTTGGTTCAGTTAATTCAATTTGAGGGTCTAACTTGAGTCATCTAGAGTGGTTCCTATTTTTTTGGAACCATGGTTGAGTTAATTTTGAGTTGTAATTAATTAATTCAGTTTATTTGTGTTAAAGTCAATTTATCTAGTTCCAACTCTTGGAGGAACTAGTGGGAGGTCTAGTAGTGATTTTTGTACTCAGTGATGAACTAGATAATTGATAAATCAACCATAAATAACTTGTGCATGTGTAAACTGAGAGTTACCCAGTTGAGGTTGGAGTTCAAGGGAAGTGTACTATTAGTTGTATAATCATCCAAATTGTACAAGTGGTGCATGTAGTCAGAGGAATTCCATAGATGGATTGTGAAGTATTGGATGAGGATTTCCTTAATTAATAGGAAATAATTTTACCCAACGAAACAAAACAAGGGAATAGGGACTTCGACAACCCAAAATTTGGTTAAGTATTGGCCTAGACTTTTCTAGGAAGTAGTGAGACATATAGAGATAGTGCAGAGGTTTCTGAAGCTTGAGAAAAACATTGTAATATTATTATATTTGACTAATGCAATATATAGATAATGAATTTTTTAGCTGTGGATTTCCCCAGGAAATACTTGTCTAATGTGTTGACTGAATTATTTCTCTTGTATGCTTCGTGATTTCTCGATCGTTTAAATTATTTACCACAATTAGTAGAGTAGATTCAAGGCTATTGTTTTAGAAAATTATAATTAGAAGTTTGGATCTAAATGGAATTTATACATGGTACTAGAGATGAAATCACTATAGAAGAGAAAAATACGAGTTTTTTGTGTGCAGTTGAATTGATTTTGTAGATCTATTCTCTAGGATAGAAATAGGATCAGTATGTCCTTCTATGGATTGAGCCACGAGTATGCCCTTGAGGGAATCTTGAATTACATATCTTAAAAGGATAGGATGGAAGTAGTGTTGGAAGATAATGAGTTGAAGCAGTTCATAAACAGTGATATTCCTAAGCCTGAAGTAACTGATCCTCAATATTTGGAGACCTAGAAGAAGAATGTAGAAAAGGTGAGAAGGAACCTTCTCGAAGGAGTTCGAAATCATATTGTCTCGAGGAGTTCTCATGTTTTGGTTGAGCTAGATTTCCATATGGATTCGAAGCTGAGTGATATGGATCTCCGAAAGGAAGAACACATGGCCTAGTGATCCCTAAACTAGAATGTGGATTGTGATAAAGCCACTGGCCTAGTGACCCATGAACCAAATTATGGTTTGTGTTAAATCCAAATATTGTGTGCCTCGGTGGGCCTAGGAATCCTCGATCAGTTAATGGTGGGATATACGATAAAGCCTAAAGGTGGTTGCCCTGGATTAGGCCTAGGAATCATTTCTCATGAATGGAAATATATACTGTAAAGCATAGAGGGTGGAGTCTTGGTTTAGGGCCTAGTGATCTGGTGTGGATTGCGGTAAAGCCTGAGAGACTAGAAGATAAGAAATTTCGTCACGGCGTAGGTGGAGAAATATGGTGGCATTCATGCTTGTTTTATGGCCTAGTGATCAAGGATGGATTGCGGTAAATCATGGTTTATAATGATGAGGGTGAGGTGATTAAGCCTCGGGATGCACTAGTTGTTTATTGTGATTTGAGTCCCACATCCATGCTTGGAATATGGCACAGAGGTGATTAGTTGAAGAGATATTTGGCTCAACAAATCTATGGTTGGGTGGAATGTGGTAGTCCCATCCTCGGTTGGGTTATGCATTCATTAATAAGAGGTTATTTACTTGACATCTTATGTGTAAATGTATTGGTTTATATGTGGATTCTATGGCTGATGTATCCTTGATATTTTTGTTTTTATTATGTTCGTTATAAGAATGTATTATGATAGTGATGATGTATGTCTCTCTTCATGTTTTGATTTGTAGATGAATGAAAAATGTATATATGACCTAATAGATGATAATGCAGCTAATGATATAAGGGAACAATTCTTCTTATTGATTCTGAGATAAGTATGAGACCCCTATGCTCAAATATGTTGTTTAAACCTTTAGATTACATATTTGTGACATGTTTGATGAAATTCTTGTCATGGTTAGTAGGGGTCCACTCTAGAACTTGTCAATGTTTTTTCAAATGTATAATTGTATTTTTGTGTAAATTCATTTCTCAACCTATCATTGAGTTTTCGGTGGTGAATTGGGCTCTGGGCCTAAAAAGTGGCACGAATCCCAGAGTCGTAGGCACAGGTCTGAGGAGAAGAGTCCCCAGACACATGCATACCCATGTTGTGGGTGCATCTAGAGCCTCCCAGATGTACCCTAGTCCATATCAAGGGAGCGTTTGGGGGTTTAATAGTCTACAAAACTTAGTGGGACCTAGAGGCTAGTCACCTGAGTGGTTGCGATGGTTCCTTGGAGTTCTTTTTCTGATGTGGAAGGTTTGTGTGATGTTTTTCTGTCGATTCCACTTCCTTAAGTTCACCTAGGAGGTTGAATCCCATTATAATGACCTCATGTCACATATTTACCTTTTTTGGATAGTTATTTGGGTGGATGTGTGATGAGGGTGTTACATAATTTTTCTCAACACCAAGGGACAAGTCAGTTGTAGGATTTGGTGGATCTACAAGGTGAAGTGAGCAACAGATGGGAGTGTCTAGAAACACAAGACCATATTTTTGTCCAAGGATGTAACACCCTCCTCCCACATCTACCCAAGTAACCGACCAACCAGGGTAAACATGTGACGAAGAGTTACTATTATTTGACTCAACCTCCTAGGTGACGTTAAGGAAGTGGAAACTGCACAACACATCAAAAAATACCTTCTGCACATACTACAGGACACCCAGGGCATGCCAGTGAATTAAAAGTTGTACTAACACATGCCAGATAGTGTCAATGCATGTTGAGGATTGTTGGGGAGGGTCAGGGAATCACAAGGGAGAACTATTTCAAAGTGCATGGAAACGAACAAATAAGAGTGTCTTCCAGGGAGCGTTACTGAATTCCAGGTGTCCCATGGACAAAGTGTGTTAGGATAATTTCATAATAGGACCTACAGGATTAAATCCTACGATTATGATAAGGGGATGTAAAAATGAGTTTCATACAAACGGATACTTTGGGATAGACACAACACTATTTTTTCAATGACTTGGTTGGGTTCCCAAGTCACAAAAAAAGTGAGGCTATTTATGAGGGCATGACAAATAGGGAATGCCAATTTGTGAAGGGAAACCCGGGAAGTGCTAAAAAATGCTAGAAATTTCCAAGGCATGTTAGGCATTCCAAGATGTCCTAGGTGTTAGGGTGTGGCACCAACACATGCTAGGGAGTGCCATGGAAACATAAAGGAGGACTAATTTCAATTGCATGGAAATGAATGAATAAGATTGTGTGATAGGGATTGTTAGAAAGTTCTAGTTGTGCTAAGGAGGGATTTACAAGGTATGCTAGGCAGTGCCAAGGCATGATAGAGTACTAGGAAATCATGCCAAGATTTTCCAAGTTCCAGGGTGTGTCAATGTGTACCAAGGAGTGTTAGGGAGTGCTAGAAAAACACAAGGGAGAACTATGTAATAATGCATGGAAATGAATGAATACGAATGTGTGACAGGGAGTGTCAACGAGTTCCAAGTGTGCTAAGGAGGATTGAAAAGGCATTCTTCATAGTGTTAAGGAATTCTAGAGTTTTATGGCATCATTTGACCAAGATGTTCAAACGTGTGCAAGGAAGTGTTAACTGGGAGTGCCAAGAAAACACAAGGGAGCACTATGTCAAAATGCATGGAATGACAAAATAAGAGTTTTTGATTGGAAGTACGAGTGATTTCCAGGTGTGCTAAGGAGGAAGTGACAAGGTATGATAGGCATTTTTAAAACATCTTAGAGGCCAAGGCAACATGCCAAGATGACCTAGGTGCTAGGGTGTACCAACACATGCATAGGAGTGTTAAGGAATGCTATGGAAATACAAGGGAGCACTAGGTAAAAATGCATGGAAATTAATGAATAATAGTTTCTAACTAGGAGTTTCAATGAGCTCTAGGTGTGTTAAGGAGAGAGTGATAAAGTATTCCAGGTAGTGCTAAAGAATGTTATCGTGCTAGGGCAGCATGCAAAGATGTGCCAGGTGTTAGTTTGTGCCAATGCGTTCTAGGGAGTGTTAGGGAGTGTCAAGGAAATACAAGGAAGGACTAGATCAAAATGAAAGGAAATGAACGAATAAGAGTGTGTGACAAGGAGTGTCAATGAGTTCTAGGTGTGTTACGGAGGGAGTGACAAGGTTGAATGCTAGGCACCGCCAAGGTATGCTAAACTACCAAGACATTTCAATAAGTGCTAAGGTATTCTAGGGAGTTTAAAAGCATGTCAAGGAATTTAGGGGATGCTAACACGTGCCACACGGTGCCAAGGAATTCAATACATGCCAGGTGTTATGGCATGTGAACATGTAAACTATTTTTCTTAGTTGTTTTACAACCACAATTGGATGTGATGAGCCTTGTCTTGGTAACTTGTTAAGTGGGATGAGTTGAGATTGTACATGAGTAGCCTAAGATGAGTTACAGGGAGTTATTAGGTGAAAAAGGCATATGTTGAATTTCCATGACACATGAGAATCTAGGTTTGGTCTTAGAATATTTGATGCAAATACACTCAAGTGCCATAACATATCTACTTTGTGTAACAAAATCTACAAACATCAGGGAATCAACTAGTGCACATGACAATTTTTAACTTTTTCAAAACGTTCATCGTTAAATTACAAACTATAATAGAATAGTAAATAACTCTCATACTAGGGATCATGGCCCTTTACAATCACATTGATACAAGGAATACAACTAGGGCTTGGTGTTAGTCCTTTGACAACCAACCTACCTTGAACAAGGCAACACTTGACCTACTTTTTGATGGTCGTCACACATAACCCTTTCAATCCACATGTCCTGAACACATCCGTCAGGTCCTCTTGCCTCCCATTATATAACTCCTTAATCTGCCTCTATCAATGAACTCAAATCCTTTAGGTTACTCAACTCGGATCAAAAAAATTTCCCTCTATCTACCTCTTTTTTCCTTTAATTTTTGCAACACTTAGGGTTTACGATCCATTTTTCGTAACTCTGTTTGTGAACAACCCTTTTATCTGCCCACTTTTTATATACTCATTTTCCAAGATGAAAATTATAGGGCTATGGAGGTTTCCCTTCTTCTCACATACTCAATCCTCTACAATACATTGAACTAAGGCTAGTTTTCTAGCCCATGTGACTGCTACTTTAGTCCTTCAAAGTCTACACGACCTAAGGCCCAATACACCTATCCTTCTACCAGTCTTGTTTTCCTTCACAAGTAGAGGAGTTAGGGCTCTTCTTTTACAGCGACCTAACAACCCTCCAACTATACTTGGACTGTCATCAATTTTTCCAACCATAACCAATTATTTTACTTATCTAGTGGCCACAACACTATCCTCATCAAGGTCTCTTCAAATATACCACCTAATAGTGATTTGAGTCCTCTCAAAATCATTATTCTTGTGTACCAATTTCTTTGTTTTCCAATCTATGAACAAATATGAGCTACTCCTCTTATCATCATTCTAATAATTTGTGGATGACTGAACTAGGGTCAAAACTCATCCATTAACAGTCCATTGACTAATTTTTTATTAGTTGCGTCATATATCTATCCAAAACTTTATAGATAGTCCACCAAAATATACTCAGTCTTAATGTCAATCCATTCCTCATATGGCACATTTATTCTACTCAATCTTCTACTCAGGTTCAACCTTCCTTTGTATTTTGTATCTCTCCACATACTTTTGTAAACCATCTTCCAAATATGTGGTATATATTGCAAAGATAGGCCTCTCTCTAAGGGTCACAACCCCTCTTCCTCTATGCAGATTTCTCATAGTCTTAAGGGAATACCGTATGGATTGAACATGCTAGGAAACCTCCTTAACTAGGGAGTTGTACTTCTATTCTAATTGATTTAGAACAAGCCCTTTCGCCATAAGAGACTCGGCCTAGCTCATATGGATCCATATATTTTGGGAATTTCTTTGAGTGGATCTTGACCTAAACTTTAGATATATACAACCCTCAAACTATGGCTACCTCAGTCAATATTACACTTGCATCTCTGTATGTTCTGGACCTAAATTCTAGTGCAGGCCCTCCTCCATTTGTATTGGTCTTTATCATAGACCTTACAGCTGACTAACCACCACAATATAGGGTCTCGAGCCTCTCTACTATTTCAAAATTTGATACAGACTTCACACATAAACACCACTAAAATCACATGCCCAAATTCTCATGAGTTGCCTCTCTTGAGCTCGATCTGTCATAAGAGAACCAACAATATTCCATCCTACTTCCTATCTCGAACACATTAAGTCATGTGACATTATTTTGAACCGTCACATGATGATATTGCTCTTGTTGGATGATCATGGCCTCCCTTTAGCAACCCTTACTTAGACCTCTAACTCGACCTACTTTAGGACTACACATCTCTCTTGGCCTCCTTGATCAAATGACCTCTTTCTCACTTGATGTTCTTGCCTTCATTCTAAGGCCTCCTTAAATAGATTTCCCTAGCTAGGCCTCTTAAGAACCCTCTAGAAATTACGAGATTTATCCACTTAGACTTTAGGAAATATTATTTTTCCTTTTTAATTTTATTTTAAATTTTAAACCCCATCTTGGGTCCAAAACCCCTTCGCTTGGGTTCTTTGATGACAAAGCCTTTTGTGACCAAACTCACACAAACCCATCTCACTATGCTTATGGAGTACCTTTCAAGCTACACAATTCAACAACATAGTATAGTTGTAGTAATCGTAACTTGGTCAGGCTCTTGTATTCAAGCGAGGACTTGTTTGGGTTCCCAAGTTGAAAATTAAGTTAGGGTAGTTGTGAGGACATGATAGCTAGGGAGGGTTAGGGCATGCCAAGGAATTAAAAGGCATGTTAACACATGTCTGACAATGCCAATGCATGTTGAGGAGTGTTAAGGAGTGTCAAGGCATCACAAGGGAGAACTAGGTCAAAATGCATGAAAATGAACAAATTAGAGTGTGTGACAGGGAGTGTCAATGAATTCAATTGTTCCAAGAATGAACTATGTTAGAAGAAGTTCATAATATGATTTACAAGAGGAAAGCCTATGATTGTGATAACGGGCTCGACAAAGAATTTTTAGACAAATGGATACTTTGTGCTGGGTACAACACTATTTTTCCTTTATCTATTATTTTTATATGGCATTTGGCACACTTTGGCTGAATGCTCATGTTTTAAACATTTTTAGACAAATGCATATTTTACATGTTTTGGTACAATTTTTGGGGCGCTCAGCTTGTGCCAAATTATATCTTGTGTGTCTTGGGTAGATTGTGGTTCTTGCAAACTATCAGTTAATGCTCTATTTTTCATATGAACTAGACATACATGTGAAATATTTCCTATGTAAGCTATGATGCTTAGTTATTTTATGGCCGTGGCTAGATTTGATCCTTGTCTTGGTAAGTTCTTAAGTGGGACAAGTTCATCTTGGACATGAATGGATTAAGATGAGGTATATGCAATGCTTAGGTGAACAAGGCACACTCTACTTGTAGTAGGTGCAATTAGTCAAGTTGTTGTGGCTGAAGTAGACCAATGTCACATGAATTTTAGTAGTTAAAGACTTAATTCGGTTCCCAAGTTGTGAAAAAATGTAAGGCTAGTTGTGAGGGCATGAGTTCGAAGGAATGATAGGGAATGATAAAATGTTCTAGATAGTTTGAAGGCATGTCAAATATGCTAAGATGTGTCAAGTGCTAAGGCATGCCAAGATGTGCAAGGGTGTGGCAATATGTGCCAGGGACTATCAAGGAAACAAAAAGGAGAATAAAGTTAAACTACAAGTAAATGAGCACATAAGAGGGTTAATAAGTCATCAATTTACCTTTTCAAGGAGGGGCATGCTACGCACACCAACACTAGGTGGAAATAAGTGCCAAGTGTTAGTGCATTCTAAGTGCCAAATAATCCTCTGTTACTTATAATCTACTTTCTAATAATTTATCTCAAATAAATTTAATATTAAACCATGCAAAATCATACTAAGGCATTTTAATGAATTTTATACATGTTAATATTTTCCAAGCACCAACATGTGCCAAGTTCCAATGTGTGTTAGGGAGTGATACACATGTTGTGAAGTGGATGGGCATGTTGAAGAGTGCTAAGGTGTGATAGAGTGTCCTAATGCATGTTGAGGAGTGTTATGGAGTACTAGGGAAACAAAAGGGAGCACTAGGTCAAAATGCATGGAAGTGAATGAATATTATAGTGTGTCAGGAAGTTTCAACGAGTGCTAGCTAGCTAGGGAATATCAGGGCGTGTCAAGAAGTTCTAGACTGTTCTAGGAGTTCCAATGTGTGTTGACATGTGATAAATAGTTCCAAGACATGAAATATGCTAAGGCATGCTAGGATGTGTAGGTTTCCAGGGCATGCCAATATGTTTTGATGAGTATCAAGGAAATAAAAAGAAGAGGCAAGCTAGAATGAAAGGAAATGAGCACATAAGAGGGTTAATAAGTAAAGACCTTATCTTTTTCAAAATGGGTTCATGCTAGGCACACTAATAACATGTTAAAATACATTCCAAGTTCCAATGTGTTCCAAGTTCCCATGTATTTTAATGCATGCCAAAGTGTTCTAGGGCATGCTAGGGACTAAAATGCATGCCAAAACATGACAGAAGAGTGTTAGGTTATGCTAGAGCCTACCAACATGTTATTGGGTGTCCTAGCCATAGAAAGATGTTCTAGTTACAAATATGTTCTAAGACATGTGAGGTGCCAAGGAATGTTAGTGTGTGCCAAAGCATGTTAAGTTGTGCCAAGAGTATTGAGGAGTGTTAGATCTCTCTCATTAATAGAATTGACAAAGCTTTATCATGAATTAAATAGTATAGTTTCTACACACAATAGTAGAATGTTATCTAAAGGGAATTTGTTAGATAATAAAATTAATAGAGAAGAATCATGTATTGAATCATAGGAAAATTATATTCTCATTACTTGAGGGAAATGATACACACTAATTACTTCTTAACAAATTGACTAACTCTAACCATTATATGGCCTTGGACACAATGAAAAATATTCCACAACAATGGTCTTAAATCGTTATATTTTCACAAAGAATATAGTAACATGCACATAGTGTTATCAAAAACTCATTGTAATGATCAATGATGACAAACATTTTTCGACCGTCACAAAAAGTAACAAAAAATAGCATTGGTGAGGGTCAATAAAATATCGTTACTAGAAGTGTCACCAAAGAGAGAATTAGTGACAGGCCTTTAACAACCCTGACCAAAAGTGTCATTGAAAATGGATTTTGTGACAAACCTTAAAGATTTATCACTATATGCACTTACAACAATGCTTTTTTAAGGATCGTCACCATATGTGACATTGGTATTTGACCTTGAAGGTCCGTCACTGGAAAGACCCTCAGCAATGTCCTTTTTTCTTGTAGTGATTGACTCCTTCTCCAATTCCTTAAATGTCTATTAATATATTTATCAAATTGATGAATGGGCAGAAATATCATTTCTCCACTCCCCAGACTTTGGGTTTAATGGGTTTATTAAGGGGCTCCCACTTTCACACTTTAATCAATTTCTGGGCTAGTTGAATCAACCCTTTTCCCAACCTCTGTATTCCTTATACCACTCTTGGTGGTACATTTCAATGAATAGGTGGCATCATACACTAGTATTTTCCCTCCCCTATGGTCTTTTTCATTTATTTATCTTTGGTCTCAAGTTATTGCGTCCTGCCTTGGCTGTGGAGTTTTCCTTTGTGTGCTTGATTATGGAATTAACTCTCTCATCCTGCAATGGGCTCTTGTCATCGCCCCCATGACCTAACAATAATTTTGTAAATATTTGGATTGAATTGTATCATAATGGCTTGTACCAAGGTTTGGGGTTTAGTTATATATCATTTTCTAGAGGTCTCTTGCTCCTACATCGACCCTTTATAGTATATGAAGTTAATGGTGGGAATTATTTTGTCTTGGGTTGTGGTTTTATGGTCATTCCTTCCCTTCAACCTTTGCCTTGGTTTAGTGGAAATTTTATATCATGTTTGTTTCAAGCTCCAAGAATAAGACGGCCACTTGCTTAGCCCTCCAAGTTTCCATCAGTGCTTTGGAGTTGATTTACAAGCTCCTAAACTCCACTCAAGCTCTGGTTTCCTCAATCACTAACCTCGGAGATATGATAGAGTGTTAGTGGTGGTCATTCTAGCTATTTTTTTAAGCTAAGTTATTCGTTCACCACACCCATATGGAGGACTCTTTGGACATGCTTAGGGATAAAATATGTCATCTTAGTGCTTGAGTGGCAATCTTCGAGGTCTCAGCCTCCCAAGAAGACATAATGACTAATGGTGGTACCGCCTCTAGTGCTAAAATGGAAAAAAGGAGATAGTATTGTTTCATAGATTCAGAATTCAATAGTCACGACTCGTGGTGAATCATAACTCCTCGTCCGTTGAGCCAGTTGTTTTAGCTTGTAGTATGTTCAATCTATATCTAGTCTTGTAATGTTGGTTTGTAAGTTTTGTTTTTTTCTTGGAACTTTCTGTAGAGTCTATAGTAGACATATCTTTTGTTTTAAAAGTATAATCACTCAAGGAGGTAGTAAACACTTTATTTACTCTCTTGAAGACCTATTTTTTATATTGGATTCAAGATGTAAGGTTCTAGTCCCAAATCTAGTATTTTACTAATATGATAACCCTTACCTTTTTCGTTATATATATATATATATATATATATATATATATATATATATATATATATATATATATATATATATATATATGCGCATGGTCACTGAGGCGTCAATGGACAAAGTAGAAAATAAAAATAACTAAGAAGGGCCCTACAATAAGAATAAGAACAAATAGAGCATAATGTCAAGAGTGGGAGTAACACTAATGAATGAAACTTTATTTGTATGTTGCTACCTTGAATATTTATTGATAAGTACAACTATGGAATACACTATTTCCACTTTTTTTATTTATCACATCTCTTCAATCTTCATATATTTAGAAATGATACATGCACATATAAAATAATATGTTAATAATTGTCTATTAATAATGGATTTAGATATATATGTATAGATTTAAAAAGTATTCATAATTTTGAAATCTAAATACACATGTTAGAAATTAGAAATTAAAACTACTAGAATTGAAATTCTTGGAATCAAAATTTATATGTATTTCAGTTCATGTTCTTTATAATCAACAATCACATTTTATGAATTGAAAATTATAGTTTTGGAACTAAAAATTACACTTTTAAGGTTTGAAATTATTAAAAAATCAAAATTTTTAAAATTAATATTTTCATATATAAAAAATGATTTTTTAACTTAAAAACAAATTAATAATAATATTTTTAAAATTAAAAATTACCTTTTTTAATCTAAAATTTAACTAATTAAGATTTTCAAACTATGATATTTACATTGAAGACAATCTATATTGGAATTGAGGTTGCAAAATTTAATTTTTTTATTAAATACATAAACCAAATTTGATCTTAATGGATTATTCTTCATCTAATACAAAAACTAATGAATGATATAAAAAAATTTGAATCGTTTCACAATTTCAAACTCAGCCATATCAAATTTAATTTAATTATTTTTTATTTTCCATTTCACTAGTCCTTCTCTTCTACTACTTGTTTCAAATTTGATTTATACATGTTCCCATTTAATTTTCCCGCTATCACAACTTTTTGATCCTGAAAAACCCTCGCCGTGATGTCAGCGCTCTTTGAAATTGTGAAAAAATCAAATAGTGACAATACTAAATCCACATGGAGTGCAATTATAATTACGCCGGAGGCGTTTTCCATTGCGGGCTTGGGGTGAGCAAACACTGTTCACCCCCGCCAATGAGAGACAACTTTGCTATCGCGCATGGAACCTATTATATTTTTCCATGTGTTGCCAGGTTATCTCAAGCGCGATCGCACCGAAACTAAACACATCCGATTCTACCGTTGGTCGCCCGGTGTGAAAGCACTCTGGTGCGATGTAGCCCATGGTTCCCACAAGAACGGTGGCTGTGAAGGATCTCCGGTCGTGTTCAATCAAACGGGCAAGGCCGAAATCGCCGAACCGGGCATTATATTCGGAGTCGAGCATGATGTTGCTGGCTTTCACGTCCCGGTGGATCACCTGCTGCTCGCATTCCTCGTGGAGATACAGCAGAGCTGAGGCCACGCCCGAGACAATGTTATATCTCTGGTCCCAATCAAGAAATTTTCCACCCAAATCATCGTTAAAAATATGTTTATCCAGACTACCATTGGGCATGTATTCATAGACCATAATCAACTCCCCTTTCTCATGGCACCAACCCAGCGGTGGCACCAGATTTTTATGGCGAAGGTGATTGATGACGCTGATCTCTCAAATAAATTCCTCTTTACCTCGTTTGGCATCTTTGGCCATGTGTTTGACTTTGACCACACTTTTCCCCTTTGGCAGAATTCCTTTGTAAACGGTTCCGAAGCCGCCACTTCCAACAAGCGTCGTGGGGCTGAAGTTACTGGTCACCTTCTTCAGGTCTTTGTAGCTGAATTCGAATAGCCGGCCTGGAATTTTCTCTAACGCCTCAAATATTTTTTTCTCTTCCTGTTTCTGAGATTTACGACGCTTGAAAAACACTATAATTCCTATCACGAAGAGAAATGCTAAGAAAATACAGATGGGAAGAGCAATAACTAATGCCCTGTTTAGTAAAGACACGGGATCAATTGTGAAATTCTAGGATTTAACACAGTTGAGCTCCGTATCCACACCAATGGAGGCAGAAAATCCGAAATAAGCCTCTTGGTCGAGGATTGTGGACAGATCAATGATGGAGGAGACGACGGGGTTCGTAGGCATCGTATCATTCTTCTTTGCGACAAACACGTCCAGCTTCTTTGTCGGGATCGTTGGTCCCTGGGATTTTCCTTGTATCAAATTCGACTGCCAACACTTTACTACTGCTACTACCATTTGTGGAGGCGTTGAACAGTCCCAACCATTCGCCATAGCTATTATCAGGTAAATAATCAGCGGAAGTTATGATAAAAGCCAGACCCTCGCCGAAGCTTCCATTCTTCGGTTGAATATTGAAAACGAATGAGCTTTTGAAGGATGCGGTCTTATTCCAACGGTATACCCTGAAACTCCTTTTCAGCAACGCTCTACCAGATATATTTGCTAGCAAGTATTGGGGATCGCTATTAATTGTATCTAGCGTGACCTGCAACGTGTTGGTGCTCATTGTGGAGTTGAGCATATTGAAATTACCGGCATCGCTATTGAGATTGAAACTAGGAAAATTGATGGCATAATTGCCAGCAGTTTCTCCGACCAATATGGACGCAATGGCTGCAAGGATTATTGCTTGTAGGAAACCCATTATATTCTACACTGGTACAATGCAAATTCGATGACAGGCACAGCGATCTAAAATCACAATTTGGAGGGTGAGAGGAGAAACCTGCAAGAGTATTTCAACATTATAATTGCGATCCGGCTAAGGATGACAGATAGCACGAAGGTGAACATGAATTACACGATCCGTGGCTGAAGGAAATACTAAGCCGTGCAGTGATGAAGATGAATATTGACTGCTTCTCCTTGTCCTATCCTGCTTCTGTATTTCCTTAAGATAACGGTTCTGAAAGTTCATTACCATTAAAAAAATGAATTCATACCGTCCACAGTCAAAATACACAGTCCCTGTCATTTCTTTCTCAAATTGGAATCTTCTGAGTACGGTTGGAAGGATTTGGCCTAGCTTATTGGAACATTCAGCGGGGTCGCAATAGATCGTCAGCCGTTGGAACCCTGTAGCAAGATTGAAATGTATTAGTTTTAAAAGTAGATCAAAGGAAAAATTGAGGGAATAAATGGTGGCCAGCCCGCCATTGGTGGGAATCGATCCTTTATGTTGTGGTTTGTGGAGAAAAGGCATGAGGAACCACGTCGCCAACTTTTGCCTTATTTATTTTATATATAAACAACGTGCCGTGGATGGACTGTCAACGTAATATAATAATCTTGACCTGAAATTTAATTTGGCGTGGTGCCCATGGGACTTTTACAAACATGTCACGTTGCCATTTTTATGCCGGAGGCATTTTCTTTGCGGGCTTGGGGTGAGAAAACACTGTTCACCCCAGCCAATGAGAGACATTGTTCCTATCACGCATGGAACCAACTAGATTTTGCCCCGTGTTGCTCCTGCTACCTTGGCCACTGGTGGCACCTCTGCTTCTGTCACTGGCTCTGTTCTACTGGGATTGCCCCCAACTATGCACGCACTGGCTCTGTTCTACTGGGTTTTTCCCCAACTATGCGCGCACTATTTCCTATCTAAGATCATGCTCCTGCCTTCTCCGTCGGGCGAAGTGAAAGTGCCCTTCCAGTTCACTTAATTTGAGATACCACAGGTTCACTTAATTTGAGATACCACAAACTCTGCCTGCTCCCCTGTTGTTACAGGTCGTGCACTCCATCTAAGCTCGTGCTCTATCTAAGAGCATGCTCCTGCCTAGAGATCCTACCTTCTCCATCGGGCGAAGTGAAAGTGCCCTTTTGGTTCACTGAATTTCACACAACACAAAATCAACTCTGGTCGCACGCTCCATCTAAATTCACGTCAAGATATTTTTAATACACCTCTCACACATCTTAATATTTTTCTTTTTATGCTTGTGATTTTGAGCATTGTTAACGGTACCAAAAACCCCCACAACTTGCGCAGTTTTATTGTTGCAGGACACTGCCTACCAGTGCAAGCAGTTGGTGCCGTTCCATGATTTCAAACACCCTAAAGTGGCATCCATAATTCCGGCCTTGTAGCGCAGCAACACCATGAGGTCTCCTCTTGTACATTGCGGCGATCCTGTAGTAATGGATGAGCCACTGCAATTCAGAGACAGAGTTTCCAATATGATGCATACAAAAGAACTTATGCACAGAGGAGGAAACTTATGTACTTGGGTTGAAATTAAAATACGAAAATTTTTCAAGGCTGACAAGCCATCAGAAAATTTTACCAAATCCATAACAATAATATAAATTCCACAAAAACCCTAAGGACCAAATTCATGGAAAACTATTTTCCAAGCTAAAATCCCCAAATAATGATGCTGAAGATAGAGGAAAGGGTGTTAATTTTAGAAACATGTATGTTTTCAATAAAACCCATTGAAGGTAGAATTGTTTCTTTACAGTTAAAGGGTAGTTATACAGAAATAAGAGTATGCAGATCGGCTGAATCCATTCAGTAATGAAAGGAGAATATAGAAGAATACCTAAGTAGGGGTGCAGAGATACCAAGACAGGTATAAGGAATGCAAATGCAACGGTCGAAAATATTGCAAATTTTTTATCCAGTACTCAAAAAATCTACGCTTCTCCATGCACCCCTCCTAAAAACCTCCACAATCTCTCCTATGCTGCTAACCTGGAAGGATTAAGGTGCAACGAACTCCACAATCTCTCCTATGCTGTTAACTTGGAATGCTGCTAACCTGGAAGGATTAAGGTGCAACGAACTGGATAATAATCCTACAGGATTTACAGTGTGTCGTTGAGCTTTTGAAGATTGTTCCGAAGTTGCAGAGCCGCTGTCAGAACAAGCGGGAAGCGAATGAGATTGAGATTGCCTGACTAAGTGGGGAAGCCATAGATGTAAACACTAAAAAAAAAGTGTCGCTTAAATGTTCGATCGAATGCCAGATGGAAGTGAGGGTGGGTCACAACTATCAAATTTCATTCGCTTGGAAATATTCAAACGCATGCCCATGTTATAATTTTAGAAATTCTTTGTGCCGTGGATTTATTTGGGCATAATTTTTCATATTATTTTTTTCATTTTTGATTTATTTCTAATATCATCAAAATTTTCACATTTTTACAACAATCACCTGCAGAGGAGTCTAGCCAAGTCCAATTTTCCATGGTATGGAATTGACTTTGGTAACGGATTGCCCACAGGAAGATACACTAATCGCCGAACCATTTGTGATATAGCTGGTATTTCTTACTTCCCCCATCCACAATTCAAATTGTGAATATTTATGTGTTATATATTGGGCATTTTCGAGGTATTCATTTAATCGGGTGTTGTTGCTAATATGTGTTTTCTTTATGGGCTTGGAGTGAGCAAACATTGTTCACCCCAGCCAATGAGAAATATTTTCCTATCGCGCATGGAACCAATTAGATTTTTCCACGTGTATGGCCCTTCTCAGTCGAGGCGGGCGTTGTTTAGCGAGATCTGTTGGACGCCGCCGGTAAGGCAGGTTTAACATTCCCCACCTCCGCTTCGTGGAATGGAGTGTTGGCAGCGGGGTCTGAGCACCAGTTCTGTGTGTGCTCATTAACAGTGATCGATTCGCGGAAGAGACATTGAGGGCGATATCAGTGATCCGGTTGTCCTACTCTTAAAATCGAATATTCCATATCGTCACGAAATTTTTATTTTCATTAAATTACTTCCCTTACATATCTACCGCCCCGGCGTTCCTTTGCGCCTCTTGGTGCAATTGCTATTATTGATATTAGGGTCACTCATTTCTACCGAATCAAATTTCCATTTTTGATCCATTATGTTTTCTTCCTTTCATTGATTCTACATGGAATTTTTATAGTTTACGTTTGGGGTAGGGTTCCAGTCTTATTTATTAGTCCTACTGCAATGTAATTCATTTCATGATGATCCATGGGAGGATGGAGAGGGGGGTTCCCTTTTTTTTCACATATATTTGCTACCAAAGCATGTTTCGCTATGTTATAGTTAAGGGAGAAAAGGCTAGTAATAAAAGGGCAACTTATCAACTGATGATTTTCTCACTACTTGTGTATTTTTAAGGATTTTTTTTTTGTGATCTCGTGGGTGATAAGGAGTTTCTAAACCAAAATAAAACTTTCAAATAAACTTTATGTTTTATTGTATCAATTGTAAAATTGGTTAGAAATTCTCAGAGGAACTTGATATATATGATCCACCTTCTCTTTCAGTTCATCTACAGTTTTTCCGAAGAAAAAAGGTGAAGGAAAGGGAAGGTGGCTTGTCATAAGCGTCTATTATGTAGATCGAGATTGTAGTCATGTTTAAGATTTTGGAGGACCTAAATCTCCTTAATGGAGTGGAATGATCCAGGGGGCTTTGGAAAAGCTTAGAAATCAATGTTTTCAGATTTCATTCAAACTAGGACAACATCAAAGAGCTCATCATCCTAATTTTAATAGCGTAGATGGAAACTCAGTCTAACTTGGTATTTGTAAGTTATTATCAGTCATTTTTTCAAGTGAAAGAAGCAACATTTTTGTCATGTGATAAATTTGGACCATAGCTAATTTTGGGAGTCCTGCTAAATTTGGAGGAAATAATCCAAGCAACAATTTAGTACTAAATGGTGGATAGTAATGAAAATTTTTTTGAATAGTTAAATTTTCCAGTGACCGTTTACTAAATCTGGTGATGGTTGGTTCATTTTAAGATTAAAAAAAAAAAGAAAAATAAAGAAAAATAAAAAAACATAAAATGCGTCGACGGGCTCGAGGAACCTGCTCAACCTTATTCTACATCATATAATAATATATATTAAAAAGTGGGTGAGGGCCCATGGAACCCGCCCAATGCCAAAAAATCACCATTTAATATGGGACCAACGAGATTTAAACCCACACCTACCATAAACTGACCCACAACCAGTGGGCCCAAATACACCAATGCCAAAAACTCCATTTAAAGCATAAGGGAGTCTTGTGGGATTCGATTATTGGCCACCCCAAAACAATTACCATATTTACATCATGCCAGCTGGGATTGCAACAATCAGACTTTGGTAAGTTCTTCGACCTCACCATTATCTAAACCATGATTTTTCCCATTCGAGGCAACAGAGGAGCAACGCAACAAACCATGGCAGAATACAAATGAAGGCCAAATGGAACTCTCCCTCGACACAGTTCACAAGGAAAAAAAATCATAAAATATTCCAAGAAAATATTCTTGATTCCATGGGAATATTATAATGAAAAATATTGTGACAAATCTTTTAGGTTCCCTAGACGCCCAGATTTTATATCAATGGAAAGGGGTCATGTTTATACTCAAATTTCACAATTTTTCATGAGGAATCTGATGATGCGGTTTGTATTTTGATTTGAGTAACCAATTTTCAGGCCATCCCCATATATGTAGGTATAAGGTGTATTTTTTCCTTTTTATTTGATTTTGTTGATATGAATTATGAGGCCTCCCCACATTGAGCAGGGCCCAAAGACATAGCCCACATTGAATGAACTATGTTATCAAATGCTTTGCATGCATTGTCTTTATGGTTGCCTTTATATTTAGTCTTATTTAAATCTATGCACATGTGGTTTTTCATGCTCTTTTACATGCAATTATGAATACATAATAGAATAAAATATCTTGGTTAATGTCATTAACTAATAGATTTCAGATCATTTGTAGAAGAAAAAAATTGTTGTAGGTGGGGAGTGAAATTCTAGGCACTAAAATTCAGATAGCACCAATACCAAGTTCCTCAATAGAACACAATTTACTATAAAAATCCTATTACTATTGAATAACAATCCCAAACACTGGAAATATAGAATTTCTTCATGGAAAAAAGATTATCAGAGTATAACATTCATTATAATTCATAATGGATGAAGTAAGAGTGAAATTGTTAAAGTCTATTCTTATCTTTAATGTACATAATTAATGGGAGATGAATTATAGGAAACACACCATGTGCCAAATTATTATGGCACTACATGGATGATTTTTCAAATTGAGTCACCTATTCATTAAGATAAGGAATGGGTTGTTCATTATCATTAGTGACTAATGTACCACCCTTTTTCCTAATGGGAAAGTCTTCATGAAAATCATCTTCTATATTTTTATCCCATAAAAAATGGAACCAATCCACTAATTCAAATGTGTATCAAACATGTTTAATTCTTTGGAGGATAGATACCAAATGGAAATCATTTGAAAGAGAGCTCGATACCATGTACTTAGATTATACTAGAGTGTCTAAGCACTATAGAGTTTGAGATATGAATAATTTTAGCTAAATTTAATCACTATAGTAAAGAATGTTGAATCTCTAATTAAACTGAGAGGGGGGGGGGGTGAATCAGTTTAACACATTCCCGATC